>PVJD01011560.1:0-45440 GCA_004026545.1 Mormoops blainvillei
TGTGTATCCTTTTAATTAATTTAAAAAATACATATGCAGATAAATAGACAACTCTTTTCCTGTATTTTTAAATTTTCTAGAACAAGACATTAAGTGAAAAAGAGCAATAATGGGAAGGACTTGGAACCACTGCGTGTAGACAACTCTTGTCAAGTTTGGCTATGAATAGGGGTAGAGGAATGCTGTGGGCACTGCAGGGGTCAAGACTTGTCTTTTTGGTAAGAGCAGACACTAGAGGTTGTTTGCTTATTGATGGGAATTATTTAGTAGAGAGAGGGGGAGACTAATCATATTCCAGGAAATGGCATAACTAAGGAAGTGAAGCCCTTCAGAAGACTAGGGTGACTCCACAGGATAAGATCAGAGCCAAGAGGAGGCCTGGGCTTTTATGAGGTCTGAGGACATTTCCCACATCATAGTAGGTTAAACAAACAAACAAAAAATTGGGCATGGATGCCGTGGGCTTGAGCATGGGTGGTGAGAAGTTGAGGGAGTTTTCTTCTGGTGACATATACTTTTGTCAACTAAGTATGAGGCAAGGCTATCAACTGACACTGTGGAGGGAGCAGAAGGTGTGGGAGGCATGGGGAGAAAAGAGTCATTCACCTTGGTGAGTGGCGAAATGAGCCTGTGAGAGAAAGACGGTCCGCTCTCTGGGCAGACATGACGGCCCGTTGATACTTGGAACTATTATGTTAATGGGAACCCTGTCAGCTCAATCCTGTGATCATTTTCTCCAGCAATACACAGCAGCTTGGGACAGCCACAGAGAGGGGAGATGGCTGGTATATTTCAGGCAAGAATGATAAAGGGGGCTGTGGGCAAGGGGATTTGCCAGACAGTACTTAAAATGAGTGCTCATGAAATCTAGGATGGTCAAAAGGAAAGTGAAGTCAGGAGAGACTAAGGGATGGTGAAAAAGATGATAGGGATTGAAGAATAAGGTCAATGAATTTTGGTGGTGTGAGTGGTGAGGCCTGTTCTGGAGCATATGATTTGGAATGATGGGAGGTGGTGGGCAGAGTGTAGGATGTTTAAGCTGGTATTTCATAGGTGATATAATTTCTGTTGGTGGGGAGATCCAGGATGTGACTGCAGGATTGCATAGCTGAGATAAAATGGAGCAAGAGGTGAAGAAGCTGAGATAACAGAGCGCTGGCTGGCCCATTGCATGGATGTTGAGACTGGTGAGAATAATACAGAAGTTGGGATAAAGGGGACAGCTGAGCCAGGAACTCAGGTCTTTAAGGATAAGGGAGTGGTCAGGCGGTCAGTAGATAATAGCAACAAGGAAAAGTTGTGAGTTCGTGAAAGCCTGAGTGTTTTATAAGAGTAAGGAGGAAGAAGGGTATGGAAAAAGAAATGGGGAACAAGGAGGACGCCCACTTTATCTCAAGACCCTGTGCTGTGGGATAGAGAGAACAAAGCACCTTCCCCTTGAGAGAGCCACGGGAAAAATGGTGTCTCAGAGAACAGCCAGATTCCAACTAAGGCAAAAATGTAAAAAGAATTTACCAAGAAAAGTGATGACTTATGGGTGTTTGCTGACCCCAGGCTAGGATTTCCAGAGGGTTACAGTGGAAGGGTTTTTTGGGAGGGATTGGGGTAAATTAGGAGATACACAAAACAGCCTGGTGATGTGTACCCACTTACTCTCTGTTGTCCCTGCAAAGCCAGACTAGTTCATAGACATCTGAGTGTTCTGTATGCTCCATCGGGGTGACCTATCCTTGGTCAGTTCTCCTATGGCCAAATAGTGATGATTTGGGTACAGAATGTGGCTTCCTATGCTTAAGAAGCTACCTGGAACTGTTTCCCTCCGCAAAGGCTGAGGGCAGGGCAGACTCTCTAAGGGCAATGAATTCTTGTTCGCCAGTCACTTCTTATCTGTGGTTTGCTTTCTGCAGCTTTAGTTACCTGTGGTCAATCCAGAAATATTAAATGGAAAATTGCAGAACTAAGCATTCAAAATTTTAAATTGTGAACCATCTACGGTTTGATCAGATCTCGAACAATCTGCTCCATCTTGTTGGGGATGTGAATTACCCCTTCATCCGTGGTCTCCACGCTCTCCACGCATTCTGCTTGTTAGTCACTTAGTAGCTGTTGTGGTTATCGGAGTGACTGTCAGAGTGTTGCTGTTCTTGTGTTCAAGTCACCTTTATTTTACTTCACAATGAGCCCAAAGAGCAAGAGTAGCAATGCCGGCAATTTGGACATGTCAAAGAGAAGCTGTAATGTGCTTCCTTAAAGTGAAAAGATGAAAGTTCTGTACTTAAGGGAAGAAAAAAAAATCATATACTAAGGTCTATGGTAAGAATAAATCTTCTACTCATGAAATTGTGAAGAAGAAAAAAGAAATTTGTGCCAGTTTTGCTGTCGTACCTCAAACTGCAAAAGTTATGGCCACAGTGGGTGGTAAGTGCTTAGAAAAGTCATTAAGCTAGAAAAGGCATTAAGTTTCTGGGTGGAAGACATGAGCAGAAAACACGCTCTGACTGAGGGCAACATGTTGCACCAGAGAGCACTGAGCCTACACAGAGTCTTCAGCAAGGAAGCCCATGAAAGGAGTGACACCGTGCCCTTTATTGCAAGTAAGGACCCAAGAACATGTTTGAACTGAGAGATATAAAAATTACTACAGAGGCTATGTCTACTGATGAAGGAGCTGCTGCCACATTTCCTGCAAAGTTGAAGTTGATTAGGGTTTGATACTATCCTCAGTTTCAGGCATCCATTGGGGGTTTTGGAGTGTATCCTCCGTGGATAAGGAGGGAAATGCACACAAAACCTTAGCCAATCCCAAGTCTTTTTTCAAAAGTCTTTTCTATACTGTTTCTAGAGCATTGGCTCTAACCAGCATAGATAGGTGATTATTTTTAAAATGCCAAATAAAATGTCAATAAAATATCATCCAATCTCCCTTATATTAGCAAAAATAATAAAGATTGGTAGTACCCATGGCTAGTAAAAGTGTGGCACCAAAATGTCTTTAAAATTTATTCCTATTATTGTGTGTGGATTGTCCCCCATTGTTGCTGCCTAGCATTTCATTGCATGAATATACCACTATTTATTTATCCATTCTTTGGTTGATGGACATTTGAATTATTTGTATATCAGGAGTATTATGAACAAAGCTGCTACATTCTTCTACTTGTCTTTTTGTGGGTATATGAGGCCTGTCTGGAGAAAGTCTAGCCATTGTTAATATAATGAGAGCAGTTTGCATGACATTGACCTAACTTGGCAGCCAAGGAGAGTGGAGTGGAATGTGTGTATGTGAACAATGATGACTTCACTATACTAGTCAGTGGGGGCAGTAGGCTCCATTGAATGAGCATGCGTACTGTGTGGCTGTCGCATTAAAAATGACTGAACAAATAAAGCAATTAATTTGCATCAAATTTTGTGTTAAGCTTGAACATCCCTCCATGAAAACTATTTGGTTTTCTTCTTCTTCTTCTTATTTTTAATAATAATAATTTATTAATTATTATTATCTAATTTATTATTATCTAATTTATTATTATTTATTTTTTAAAGTATATTTTATTGCTTATACTATTACAGTTGTCCCATTTTTTTCTCCCCTTTATTCCCCTCCACCCTGCATCCCCCTTCCAACTAGCATTCCCCCCCCCACCTTAGTTCATGTCCACGGGTTGTAAATATAAGTTCTTTGGCTTCTCCCTTTCCCATACTATTCTTAACCTCCCCCTGTCTATTTTTTTAGTTAGTTTATGCTAACTAAGTAAATGGTTAGTTTAAGAACCATCTATGCTTCTTATTTCCTGTACCTTTTCCTGAATTTTCCACCCTCTCCCTCCCCCCAATAACCCTCCGTGTGATCTCTATTTCTGTGATTCTGTTCCTGTTCTAATTGTTTGCTTAATTTGCTTTTGTTTTTAGGTTCAGTTGTTGATAGTTGTGAGTTTGTTGTCATTTTACTGTTCATAGTTTTGATCTTCTTCTTTTTCTTAGATAAACCCCTTTAACATTTCATTTAATAAGGGCTTGGTGATGATGAACTCCTTTAACTTGACCTTATCTGGGAAGCACTTTATTTGCTCTTCCATTCTAAATGATAGCTTTGCTGGATAGAGTAATCTTGGATGTAGGCCCTTGCTTTTCATGACTTTGAATACTTCTTTCCATTCCCTTCTTACCTGCAAGTTTTCTTTTGAGAAATCAGCTGATAGTCTAATGGGAACTCCTTTGTAAGTAACTGTCTCCTTTTCCCTTGCTGCTTTTAAGATTCTCTCCTTATCTTTAACCTTGGGTAATGTAATTATGATGTGCCTTGGTGTGTGCTTCCTTGGGTCCAAATTCTTTGGGACTCTCTGAGCTCCCTGGACTTCCTGAAAGTCTATTTCCTTTGCCAGATTGGGGAAGCTCTCCTTCATTATTTTTCTAAATAAGTTTTCAATGTCTTGGTCTTCCTTTTCTCCTTCTGGCACCCCTATGATTCAGATATTGGAACATTTAAAGTTGTCCCAGAGGTTACTAATCCTCTCCTCATTTTTTTGAATTCTTGTTTCTTCATTCTGTTCTGGTGGAATGTTTATTTATTCTTTTTGCTCCAAACTGTTTATTTGAGTCTTGGTTTTCTTCCCTTTCCTGTTGGTTCCCTGTGTATTTTTCTTTATTTCACTTTGTATAGTTATCACTTTTTCCTCTGTTTTGTGACCATACTCCACCAATTCTGTGAGCATCCAGATTACCAGAGATAGGATGGCTATCTCTTCATCACTTAGTTCTATTTTTGGACCTTTGATCTGTTCTTTTCTTTGGGCCATATTTTTTTGTCTCTGGCATGCCTGTAACATTGTAAGGGGTGGAGCCTTAGTATTTTTTGCCATGGTGGGGCAACCTACGTGCTGCTTGGTGGTGCTGTATGTGGGGGGTGTGGGCCTGAGAGGGAACAATGCCACTTAGTCAGCTCTTGGCAGCTTTCAGTCACTTTCCCCACTACACAAGCAAATTGGGCCCTTTTGGTTTTGGTTCCTGGGTGGATGGGTTTCTGTACATTCTAGGATCTTGTGGGCTCCTCCAATGAACTCTTCTGTGAGGCACGGAGTTTCTCCCATTGCTACAACCCCCACAAGTTTTTACTGGTAGAGGTTTTGAGGCTTTCTTTTCCCGCACTGGAACCCTGGGTTGCGTGGTCTGTCTCGCCCCCAGTTGTTCCTCCAGGTTTATCCGCATGCAAATGTGGGACCACTACCCACCGCCTAGCATGCCCAGTCCTCCAACCACTGCCTTGCCATGTCCCCTCTACTCAGGCTTCCCATCTCCGTCTCTGCCCCTCCTACCAGTCTGGATGAATATTTCTTCTTTAACTCCTTGGTTGTTGAACTTCCATACAGTTCAGTTTTCTGGCAATTCTGATTGTTTTTGTTTTGAAGTTTGTTGTTGTCCTTCTTTTGGCTATACAAGGAGGGAAAGTGTATCTATCTAAGCCTCAATCTTGGCCAGAAGTCCCATTGCAACTATTTGGATGATTCTGAAGGCCACAGCTTTGGGCAGTTGGTGATTGGCAGCTTCATCATGACAATGCACCTGTTCATGCATCACATCTTGGGCAGAGTTTTTTGGTGAAACATCAAATCACCCAGGCGTAGCCCCCCTACAGCCCAGATTTGGCACATTGCAACTTCTGGCTTTTTCCAAAACTAAAATCACCTTCAAAGGGAAGAGATTTTAGACTGTTGATGAGATTCAGGAAAATACAACAGGGCAGCTGATGGTGATTGGGAGAACTGTGTGAAGTCCCAAGGTGCCTACTTTGAAGGGGACTGAGGGGTCATTGTCCTATGTACAGTGTTTCTTGTATCTTGTATCTTCTTCAATAAATGTCTCTCTTTTTCATGGCTAGATACCTTCTGGACATACCTCATATGACCTCACTTTTCTTAGAAATATGCCTAGGAGTAGAATGGTTGGGTCATAAGGTAAGCATATGTTTAGCTTTAGTAGATATTGCCAAACAGTTTTCCAAAGTGATTGTACCATTTTCACTTCCCCCAGCAATTTATCAGATTTCTAGTTGCTTCACATCCTCACTGACACTTGATATTGTTAGTCATTTTAATTTTAGCAATTCTGGTGCATGTGGTATCTCATTGTGGTTTTAATTTCCATTTCCCTGACTACTAATGATACCAAACACCTTCTTATACCCTAATTGGCCAACTGGATATTCTCTTTGTTGAAGTTCTGTTCCATTCTTTTGCCCATTTAAAAATTAGTTTGCCCATTTGAGATTAATTGATTTATAGGTGTTTTTTTTCATATTGGGGGTCTGACTCATTTGTCATATATATGTAGTAAACATCTTTCTAAATATCTGTGGCTTTTCTATTCACTTTAATAATGGTGTGTTTTGATGAATAGAAGTTCTTAATTTAAATGAATATTAATTTATAATTTGTTATAGTTGTATATTTCATATCCTACAGAATACATTTTTGTCTGCCTCAAGATTATGAAAATATTCCTCTATATTTTATTGCAGTAGCTATATTTTTTCATTATTTACATTTAGGTCAATGGTCCATCTCAAATAAATTTTTATGTATGTGCAAGGTAGGGGTAAATGTTCATTTTTCATAAAATTGTTCCAGCATCATTTATTAAAAAGAACATTGTTTCTACATTGAGGTTTTTGTCACTATTCACATAATCATATGTGTGTGATTAGACCACACTGCTTTGATTATCTTAACTTTATAGTAAATTTAAATCTGATGGTGTAAGTTTTGCAATTTGCTTATCTTCTTTGAAGCTATTTTGCGTATTTTAGGTTCTACATTTTCAAATAAACTTTATAATCAGCTTGCCAATTTCCACACACAAAATGCATATAGGGATTTTAATTAGAATAACTTTCATTCTGTAGATCAACTTGGGGAGAATTTACATCATAATATATCAGGTCTTCCAATTCATACACCTGAAATATCCGTTTGTTTAGGTCTTTAATTTCTTTTTCCCTTTTTTTAAGGATGTAAGGAAAAATTTTATTCTTAACATTTTTTATTGTTGTTCAATTACAGTTGTCCCCATTTTACCCCCATCACTCTCCCCCACCTTACCCATCTCCATCTCCCACATTCAATGCCCCCCCCCCAGTGCCTTTGTCCATGGGTTCATTATACATGTTTCTTGATGACCCTTCTTCTTCTTTCCCCCATTATCCCTTCCCCCCTCTCCTCTGGTTACTGTCAGTTTGTTCTTTATTTCCATGTCTCTGGTTTTATTTTGGTAGCTTGTTTGTTTTGTTGATTAGGTTACACATATAGGTAAGATCATATGGTATCTGTCTTTTACCACCTGCCTTATTTCACTTAGCATAATGTTCTCCAGTTCCATCCATGCTGTCATGAAGGGTAGGAGCTCCTTCTTTCTTTCTGTTGCGTAGTAGTCCATTGTGTAAATGTACCACAGTTTTTTGATCCACTCATTTACTGATGGGCACTTAGGCTGTTTCCAACATTTGGCTATTGTAAATTGTGCTGCTATGAACATTGGGGTGCATAGGTTCTTTTGCATTGGTGTTTCAGGGTTCTTAGGGTATAATCTCACAATGGAATTGCCAGGCCAAAAGGCAGTTCCATTTTTAGTTTTTTGAGGAAATTCCATATTGTTTTCCACAGTGGCTGCACTGGTCTGCATTCCCACCCACAGTGCACTAGGGTTCCCTTTTCTCCACAATCTTGCCAGCACTTGTTGTTTGTTGACTTGTTTATGATGGCCTTTCTGACTGGTGTGAAGTGGTATCTCATTGCTGTTTTAATTTTCATCTCTCTGATGGCTAGTGATACTGAGCATCCTTTCATGTGTCTCTGGGCCCTTTATATATCTTTAATTTATTTTAGCAATATTTTATAATTTTTAGCCTAGAGTTCTTTTACATCTTTCTTTAGAATTTTTCCTAGTTGTTCAATATTTTGGAGTATTACTGTATATGTTGTATTTTTTGAATTTTTGTCTTCTAATTATTTGTTGATAGTATACACACATATATTTGATTTGTCTATATTGATTTTGTATGTGACAACCTTGTAAATTTGTTTATAGACCTTTAGTGATTTTTAAAATATAATATTTGTATCATCTATTAACAAAGACAGTTTTACTTCTTTCTAATCTTTGTACAATTTATTTCTTTTTCTTTTCTTATAGCTCTGGCTAGGATCTGCTGTGCAGTGTTGCACAGAAATGGTAACAATGGACATCCTTGTTTTGTTAACAACCAGGGGCAAACACTCAATATTTTACTACTGAGTTTGATTTTATTTGTAGGCTTTTGGTAAAGATATTTCTTTTGTATCTTAGTGTGAAATATTTAAAGAATAATGGGGGTTAGAGAGGAACATCTTTTCTAAATGTTCCTTTCACATGAAGGAAGCTCAGTTAGCATAACTCCATGCCCCTCTGTGCTCTTGTGTTTATCCTGCCACAGGAATGGTGGAGTGACTTACCTGGGAAGAATACAATGGGCATGTTCTGCTCCGAACCTCTCTTTCTCTTTCTCTTGGGGGACCCTTATTCTTGTCCGGGGTTCAGTGATGTGGTGACAGGCAAGTTTGTCTAAATCTGGGATTTGGCCAAATGGGCCCTCAAACTAAGCTACATTCTCCAACTAGAACTTTCACAACTACAAAGCTGATACTTTAATTTCCCATCTGTCTTAATCCCTGTTTTAATTTTTGTTTTGTTCCAGAGCTTTAATGCAGAAAGGAAGAGCTTGCTATTTATTGTCTCCCCCTACCTTCCAAATTTTAACAGTTGTGTCAGGGATACTTTTACTTTTCGATGCATTGGTTTTAGTATTTTTAAATAAAACAAATCTTTCTTGCAAATAATTTTAAAAAGTCTATTAAGGCAAGATATTTTTAAGGTACGATTTTCACAAGCCATTTAAGCATGTTTTCTTATTCTGCTTATAATGCCTTTGGCCTTTTCTCAATAACCTTTTATTCTCCTCTGTCTTTCTAGTGTGCCTTACCCATGCTTTGGCCCCTTTCCTCCTTGAAGACCTGGACTTCTCCTCAGCACCACCATGTCTGCACAACTAACTTCTCTTCTAGATCCTCTTTTTCCCTGCTAGGCCAAGGGTGGGGTTCTCCAAAGTCAAATCCTACAGTTACCACAGCAGTTCTATCCCTTAGCTAGACATTCTCGTGGCAGGCCCCGCCATAAGTTAGCCTCTCCCGGCCTCCTTTCCATATCTTTAAATTGGAGATATCAGTAGGACCAACCCCATAGTACACCTGTGAAGATTAAGAGTCTTTTGGGTAAAAAGCACTCAGACTAGTGTGTGGCACTTAGTATGCTTTTATTGCATGTTAGCTGTTATTATTAGCTGGTATTATTGTATCTGTTGGGCTTCTTAATATATCATTTTGTACTTTTATCAGGATGTTTTGAGTACATATAACATTTTCCAAATTTGTTTTTTAGCTCTACAAACACACATATGAGTCTTGTACATTTCTTGCATTTCCTTTTGTGCTAGTCATTTCCACTATTTGCAATAGAATAGGAAAATGATAATTTTGACATTTCAGTATTTTTTTAACCTGTATTTCTGAAATACCATAAGACTGATCCTTTTTGAAGTGGTGCTATTTTGGCAATGATAGATATGTCTCTATTATGTGGAGATTTAACTTCTTTAAGTATTCAGAGAAAGAAATGTGGAAATAGAATGAAAACTAATTTGGTTGCTGAAGCCTAGGTTGAAGTCTTGGCTTTTCTATTTATTTATTAGCTTGGTGATTTTCCTCTCTGATTCTCAGTTTCTCTATGTCAATAAAATGAGGACAGTAATGCCTTTTTAATGTAGCATTTAGCTTTACTCTGTATTTCAATATTTGTGTTAAAATACTATAATAATAGTTTTTTTTTGACAAAAATATGACTTAAAAATAGCTGGAACACCAGAATACTGCAAATCTATATTGCAATCACTAGTGCATATGTGTGTGTGTGTGTATGCAACACACATATATGTACATATGTATCTATCTATCTATCTATATGTAGACAAGTAGGTAGGTAGGTAGGTAGGTAGATAGATAGATAGATAGATGGTAATGTTAACAATTGCTGAGAAGGGTATAGACAGATCAATGTTTACCAAAGAATATTCTTTGAAGATGCTAATAGATACTCCTGTGGTGGGGGAGGGAGTTACAAATATAGAAAACTAGCAAAACTGGTCAATATCCACAAAATAATAATCAGTTGCATTGCATGGGGTGCAATTTGCATTTTTATAAACAAGAGTTTTTTTGCTATAGGAAACTAAGGGAGTTAGGGTCGTGGTTAGCGTCATGATCTCTACTGATTGGTTGGCTGTGGTAAGGCGGTAGTTGAACAGTGCATCTGGTCCTGATGTCAGCCATGGTGTTGCTCTCTCTGGTTTACAAGGGTGTGCTGTTGGTGGGATGGTCCCACTTTTCTGGGTCTGAAGCTGAAACATAGCTGAGGCCTAGATTTTATCTCTAGTTTGACTCAAATTCTGTCTTTGGGTCCATAGACCTGAGACTTTGTTCTTAAGATTATTCGATGCTGACCAGAACCACCTTGTCCTCAGGGTTTAATGGTTAATGGAGTGGACATGCAAGGAAGAGGTAGGCGAGTCAGGGAGCTGGATGAGACCAGTCTGAATCAAAAGGAAAGAAAGGGGAAACGTTCATATTAAAGGAATGAAGTTTCTATGTAGTTAACAATTTCAGCTTCTGTTCAAATAAAAAAATATTTCATAAGTATCTATCATGTGATTCAAAGAGGAATAATAATGATACCTCATCTATTGGATGCTTACAATATTCCACCATCCACCATGTTGGGTTTGTCCCCATGTTTGGATACAACCCCATGTCTGACAGTATATTTCTGGAAAGCTGGATAATTTATTCTGGGAAATAGCTATATATGAGGCTCCATAGTTCACATAGAATTCATTAAATCCCCTTTACTAGTGAAAAGGAAAGATACATTTTCATATCCCTTCAGGTACCATCTAGTCACTGTTTCTCAACTCCCCTGAGTAGCTGATTGAAAAAAAAAAACCAAACCATACACATCTAAGAGCAAACAGTAATTTTCCTGGAGCGCAGTACATTCCAAATATATATTTTAGAAAAAAACATTTCCACTTAAAACCTTTTCATTATTAAAAGAAGTTCAAATCCTCACATCTCAAAAACTCCTTTATTAGAACCCAGTCTTTGCTTTGTTTTTATATAATAAAAAGGTCCATTACTGTGTTTTTTCAAATTACATAAAACTCTTTTTTCAAAGGGTAATTTACACTTCTGAGGTTAGAAAACTCCAACAGCTGTTTTTCTAACTCAAGCCATCAATATTTAATAATAATAATAATAATAATAATAATGCAAGAAATGTGTTTCAGTGTCAGCCATGATATTAAGATTGAACTGAATTGTGTCATTATAAGGGTGTGTAGGGCTTTCATCCCCAAGCTACATTGTGATTTTAAATTATTCTGTTTTCTTTGGTTCTTCTGTTCCCTCTTACTGCAAGCCATTCGTGCTCACTGCACTTGGTGCACTTGCCTCTGAGACCAGTTCATTTTTTGTTAGGATAGATACTCCATGGTCAAAGCCCATGCATTTTCTTTCATAGAGCTCAGCACTCACAGACATATTCTTTTTAAAATTTATTTTTTTAAATTATAGCTGACATTAATATTACATTAGTTTCAGCTGTGCAATATATGAATTGGATATTTATATATACCTTAGGACGTGATCACCCTGGTAAGTCCAGTACCCATCTGAAACCATACAATTACAGCATTAGTGACTATATTTCATATGCCCTGCTTTATGTCCCTGTGACTGTTTTTATCACTGGCAGTTTGTACATCTTAATTCCTTCTCTTTTTCACCCATCCTCCTAACTCCCTCCCAACTGGCAACCATCAAAATGCCAGCAGGTATGTTCTGTACTCAGTTCTAACGCAGTTGACATTCCCCTCCTACAACCGACAATATGGAGAAGTTTAGACAGAGGCAGTAGCCAAATTATTCTGCGCAGGTGAAGTTAGGGCGTGTGTGTGGTATGTAAGCATATACTGTATTTTGCCATGTATAATGCACACTTTTTTGCCCAAAATTTTCAGGGAAAATAAGGATGTACATTATACATGGTATAATGATTACATACCACGGGTATAATGATCTCGTGTATAACGTGCACAAAATGTGTGTGCATTACACATGGCAAAATATAGTGCATCTTAACATATTTGGAGCCACCATTAATATATAGCAGGATTTGGCAAACATTTTCTATAAAGGGACAATAGTAAATATTTTGGGCTTTGCAGGCCATAGAGTCTCTCTTGCATTCTGGCACAACTACTCAGCATGTAGTCATTGTAGCATAAAAGCAGCCATATACTTTTACTATACATCCATGAGTGGATGGAGCTGTGTTCTAATAAAACTTTATTTTCCAAAACATGTAGAAGCCCAAGAGGCTGTAGTTTGCTGATCCAAGAATGTAGTGTAGTAGGGACAAGAAATAGATAACCGGGGGCTCCCAGCTCTGTCCCTTACCAGCTGACCGAAGAGCTTAATTCCCTTGCCTGTCACTTGAAAGAATAGTTTTGTAAACTCTAAAGTACTGTGCTCACAGAGAACAGACTGATATTGTCACAGGGGAGGGAGATGGGGTGAAAAAGGTAAAGGGATTAAGAAGTACAAACTGATAGTTACAAAATAGTCATGGAGATGTAAAGTATACCATAAGGAATAATATATGTGTGGTAGATGCCATGTATATGTTATGGTACTGGAAATATTGGCAGAACACTTTGTAAAGTAGATGATTGTCTAACCACTATGCCGTACACTTAAAACTAATACAAAATAATATTGAATGTAAACTGTAATTGAAAAATAAAATTAAAAAATACTGTGTAGATGTCTAAGATTGTATTCATTCAATCTTTCATTTATTCAGCAAATGCACATTACATGCCCAATGTGTGTTAAGAATTGGCCTAGAACAGCAAGGTGGTAGTTGATAAGAATGAGTCACATAAACTTTGGGTAGGGTACCAATAATGGACAGTTGGATGACTGTCAAGTTGGGATCATAGGGTAAGATGACAGCCCTGTAGGTGGAGGTGGGATTTTCCCCTGAAGGGACTTAATGTTCACACAGTCACTCTTTTTGGGAAGTGGTAAATTCTGGGCAGGAAATGAGTTGGCACTTTGGGTTTGGGATGGTCACACTTCTTTCTGTCTCTGGGGCCAGGAAGAGTTGGACCAAGATTCTAAGTCACGGGAAGGCCTGGGTCATTCTTGCTGTGGGGAATGAGATGCTTCCTGGTAATTTGGAATTCAGTCTAGAATGATTGGTGTCATTAAGTTTATGATTTTCCACTAAGTTGTGATGGTAACCAAGGGGAGAAGCAGCTAGCATTTCTGGAGCAGCCAACATGAAGGCTCAGGCTTGTAGAGTTACGACCTCAAGGTAGCAGTGTCCTTTCCAGAATCTAAAGTCGGGTGTGAATGATGGGCGGGCCATGCCAAAATCATTTGGAAGCAAAGATCACTTTATGTTGTAGGCACTGGAGGGAGAAGTGTACTATGTGTAAACATTGTTCTTACCATGAAGAGCACAGTCTAGCAAGCGAGGTAAACACATAATCACACAAGTCTAGTATAGGGTGATGACTGTTTAGAGATGAGGACATGAAGGCCTGGGCTGGATGCCTAACTTAGCCTGAGAATGGTTCTTGAGAAATAATGAAATTTTATGGTTGAGGTTAGTTAACCAAGCTGAGGTGGGAGGGCAAGGACCCTGTAGCTAAAGTAAATAGCATGTGTAAAGTCAGGTGGCTTCACAGCAGAGCAGTGCAGGATCCTCAGGGATGTGGCTGTGGAGTCAGACTTCAAGCATTTATATTCTTGCTCCAAGCTGCTTAAAGTTGGACATGCTTGTGCATTTAAAAAAAAATTGTTATCTCTTCTGTTTACTTTTTAAAATTTTATTAAATTTATTGGGGTGACATTGGCTTCAAGTGTATAATTGTATAATATATCATCTATATATTGCATTGTATATAGAGGGGGTCAAATATATAGTGTGATAGAGGAAGGCTTGACTTTGGATGTTGAACACACAAAGAAAAGAAATTTTATCACAAATTAAATGGGTCTGTATTCTTGGACATTTGCTTTCATTCCTTTAATCACATTTTTTCTAACCAACTTTAAATAGACAAATAAGCATGTAATTATTTATGCTTATATATGTATTTCTTTTTTAAAAATAATTTTTTATTTTTCAATTACAGTTGACTTACAATATTATATTAGTTTCAGGTGTATAACCCAGTGATTGGACATTATATAACTTACTAAGTGATCACCCCAATAAATCTAGAACCAATTTGACATCACACACAGTTATTACAATACTATTGACTATATTCCCTCTGCTGTACTTTACATCCCCATGACTATTCTGTAACTACCAATTTGTGTGCTTATGCATTTCTTTAAGGCTGTGTTTCCTCATCTGTAACATGGGAATTACAGTCTTTCTCATAACGGGTAGTGAGAATAGACCAGCATTTGAAGGCTTCATTATGATGCCTGGAACCTGGAAAGCAAGTATTCAGTCAGTTTTAGCAATTATATACATTTATATAATACAAAGCTATTTAAATAAACACACCATAGTTAATGAAGGAGGAATAGGTAAAATTCAGACACAGCTGAGGGCCGTCTGTCTGAGTGTATGAATGTCAGTAAGAATTCAGCCTCCTTGTGCACACTCTTGCTCTGCCCTCATCTTGATGCGTCAACCCCATGACCATTTGTGGTCTTTCTTTCTTTAACCCCTTCTGCGCCTGACGCTGAGTGCATCAGGCCAGCTGGTAGAACGAAACTAGTGTGAGAGCAGAGGAGTCAGAGGGCACGGCAGGGATGTCATCTGTACCACCAGCACAGACAGTGCAGTGATGAAATGCCTCGGCTGGTTTTCACTTGCAGCCTTCTGGTGGTGAAAGTGGAGGGGACTGAAGTTCAGCGTGTTCTCAGCTAGCCGTGCTGACACCTTCAGCTGGTAATTCCCTGTCTTGCTGTGACTGAAATCTACAGACTTCCTGAGTGTTGACTTAGTGCCAGACACTGACTTAGGTGTTGGGGTTCAGGGCCAGATTCTCGCCTAAGTGGTCCATTCTAAGTGGAAAAAAGGCATGAAAACACCAACATTCCAATGTGACCAGTGGTGCCATAGAGCAGACAGGAAAGGGACCTCCAATACTCTGTCTCCCAAATTGAATTGGCTTAACCAGGCCAGTTTTCCCAAAAGTATGAAAGCACCCCGTGGGCATTGGCCTTGTGTACACCTTTACTGGTCCAATGGCTGGTTTCTCAGGATGCAGGTGAGCCAGACTTGGTGAATTTGTTAAAGCTTCACCTCTCAAATTTGCTCTTGATTTGTTTTCCTGCTCCTTTTCCCGCAGTCACACTCCTCTGAGGACACTGAATATCATTTGTACACGTTTCAAGCTTATTGTATGTTTGTTTCCCCCACTGCTGAGGGACAGATTATGCTTCTCATTTTATAGCTGTGGAAATGTAAGTTTAGAGGATGTTTGTGGCTGATCAAGATCCTAATGCTAGCAGTTGCCTGAGCTAGGATTCAAACTCAAGTTTCCAAATTGCCTTTCCCATCTGCTGCCCCCAGACTTGATTTCTCTCTTTTTTGGCCATAGGGAAAGTGCATAACCCTGGACTGTATTCCAAGCTTTCATTTATTGGCCAGTACCTCGTTACAGATCTTGTCTAAGATTCCCAAGGGAGAGAGCTGGAACAGAAGCTATTTTAAGAAGTCAGTGATGATAATTACAAATGCATACTGTCATGGTGACCTGAGGATGCTCTTGGTAGTGTTAGACCCTCATATTTGCATAAGCAGCAGAAGAACGGGAAGAATCCATCTCCCAAGCCAGCTTGGGAAGCATCATGAATTCAGTGCAGTCTTTTCCACGTCACAGGGAAAGGAATCAAAAGCAGCATTCCTCAAAAAATTAAATGGCTTATGGAATTGTCAAGAGGGCTGAGGAAACGGAATCCAGGTTGCGATTTCATAAGGTGTAGGTATCTGTGAGTCTCTTGTAGATCTGATTAAGATGGAGGTTCTGTTTTAATAGGTCTGGGTGGGTGTGAGATTCTGGGCGGCTGGTCCAGGACACAATTTGGGTAGCAAGGGTTTAAGCCACTGACTCTCAAACTTAGCTTCAAGTTTGGGAGCTTAAGGTCATCTTGATGCCTGAGTTCTAACCCCAGAGATTCTATGGTAATTGACCTGAGATGTGCCGTGAGGGTTTAAAGAAGCCTTTATGTTGATTGTAAAATGCACTAAAATTTGATTTAAATTCTCTATGGTGAGCATTCTTACCTACAAAAGGAATAGAATAGCATCTGCCTATCTCATAGGGGTAGGAATATAGATGAATTACATAGAGGATATACTACACCTGGCTCATAAGACGTTCAATAAACTAAGTGAGAGCTTGTCTTTTTCCACATTCTCAGATGACAGTAGTGATTTTGTTTTATGAAGATTCCCCTTTCTTTAATCTGCATCCTTACTCTCCTGAGTGCTAAAAAACCTTTTGAAGACAAAAGATTGTTTTCAATTTACATTTTCATATTTTTGTAAAGAGTTTTTATTCCTTTTGGTGTGTGTGTGGGGGGGAATGGCTTATTTGCTATCTTTTCCCTAGAGTTAGGCCTGTGTTTAGAGAGGTTTTCTTTGATTATTTTTTGATGAAATAGTCACTGAATGACTGTTTTGTCCCAGGAGCTGTGCTGGGCTGTGAGAACCCAGTGCTGAATAAGATTGGGTTCCTACCCTTGAGGAGTTTGGATGTTGAAGAGAAACTATAGCGAGACCCAGGGGTGAATAGTACAGTGTTGTGCACTTAAAGTCGAAACAAGTATGGAAGAAGGCAGGAGGGGACTTGGTGAGGCCAGCAGAGTCAGGAAGACTTCTCTGTGGAGATCAGACCATGACAGGTGGTAACCAGGCAAAAATGAGTGAAACAAGTGTTCCAGGCAGAAGGAAGAACATCTGCAAACACCTGGCGGCAAGGCTGAGCACAGAAGGTTTGAGAGACTGGGAGAAGTTCAGTGTGATCTGGGGGTGGGATGATGACATGAAGCTAGAGAAAAAGGCAGGATCTAGATGGAGAGGGAGCTGGTTTAGACCTTACATTTTAGGAAGGCTGGATTTATAGTGATTGGAGCAGGGAATGTCGGCATGTGTATGTTCACCCACCAGCGCTTGAATATCAGCTCTCCCACCCACTGGCTGTGTGATGGTGGCCATGCTACCAAGTGTCTCTGAGTCCTAATGTAATTGTCTGCTGAGTGGAGATAATAATGGCTACCTCATAGGGTTGTTCTGAGGATTAACCAAGTGAGGACATGAAATGTACATAACATGTGAGCTCTGGGTAAACAATTATTATTACCAAGGCCAAGAACGATGGAGAGTTGTTATTGCCATTTGGAAATGGGGTTTGTGAGGAGAAAGACAGGAGCCAAGGACGTGAGTCAGGAGGTGATGAGAGTGAATGCAAGTGAGAGGATGGTGGCTGGGACTAGAGAATTCGATGAGTTGGACAGATGTGGATTGGATGGGAAACAGGAAAGAAGGGGCATGCAAAACTCACGTAGACTTTGGGATTTAGAGCATGGGGATGGTGACGAGTTGGGGTATCATGTGGTTGGTTTAGTACATGCTGAGACTATCCGTCAGGGATCAGCTGTAGAGAACAGACTTTAACCTAGCTTGTTTAGCAGGAAGGCGTTTATCACAGGGTATTAAATGGCTTACAGAATTGTCAAGAGGGCTGAGGAAACAGAATTCAGCTTGAGCTTTCAGGAGCAACCTCGAACCCCTCTCCTAGGAACTGGGCTGCTCAGATAGGTGCTGTCTCTTCAATAATCTCGCACCAGGAAGCTGCCCCCTCAGGAGCCACCACGCTGTTGTTTCGAACAGGAAACCACCCCAACCAGGAGGCTGCTACCACTGCTAGTCCTAGGACCAGTGGGAACCTGCAACAAACCATCTCAACAGCATGGATGTCCTCTCCCCACACCTAGACTCGCCACACCTACTAAGCTAGTATCTAAACATGGGAACCCATGCAAAAGCAGCTGCAGAAACACCGAATGCCCCCTCAGCTGGGCTTTCGGTGGAAGGGACACACACCCCAAAATCTCGTCTGTCTCAGATGAAACTATCCTACGGCCCAAGCTGCAAGAGAGTAAGGAAAGTATATCTTTAGTTTTCTAACTTCTGGAGTAGGGAAGGTCACACGAGAACAGTATTTTGCAAATTGTGAGGTCTGACTCATGAAAGCATTGTGAAATCAATTCAGGTGGTTACAACAAGATTTTTTTTCTTAGTCACAAATAGTAAGGGCAACTCTTACTTAATATAATAAAACTTTTGTCTTAAGGGTGTGTGTGTGTGTGTGAATCCTTGTTTGCAAAGTAGAACATTTCTCCCTCTGGGTCTTGGTGGGGAAAAAAAAACAACCACCAAACCTCAAAAGTCACTGCACAAGATGTCGAGTGCCAATCTTCCATAGCAATGTCTCGGAGAGAATTAACAGACAGAGCCCAGAGTCTACTGAATATATAGGGCTGGGTTTTAGGGCAAAATCAAGGCTAGATATCTAGATTATGTAGTCATTGACAGGAAGATGTCATTTGAAGCTATGGGGGTTAAGCTATCCAGGGAGACAGTATGGAGTGTCAAGAGAAAGAGGTCTGGGACAGACCCCAGGGAACACAGGCATTTCACCTTGAGGCAGAAATATTCTTCTGGGGTTGTGCTTGTCCTTCTTGCACTCTGGCATTTTTCATACACTCTCTAGAAAGAGAGCTGGATCTGGGGAAACCCCAGAACCCTTTGGCAAGGCTTGTTCCAAGCACATGTTAACTAGCGCTGATTTTGCAGCAGCGTGGCAGAACCATGGCACACACCACACTGGGTCATAAACTGGCACCTGGCACAGGGCGGGGCACCAGACTGGCACTTATGATGTGTATGGAATGGGTGCATAGAGCAGAGAAGTGCTTGAGAAAGGTAGAGAGATCTGTTCAGATTCCAAAGCTCTGGCTCATGAGCTGTGGCCACAGAGGGGGTCTAATCTCACTAGCCATGGCTGACTCAGCAGTTCAGGCTACTAACGCAGTCTTCCTCATCCGTGGTTCTACTTTGCATGCTTTCACTTACTCACAGTCAACCTTGGTCTCAAAATATTAAATGGAAAGTTCCAGAAATAAATAATTTTAAGTGTTAAATTTCAGGCTGTTCTGAGGACTGTGATGAAATCTCACGCAGTGCAGCTTCCACTCAAGATGTGACTCATCCCTTTGTCCATGGTATCCAGGCCCCACATGCTCCCTGCCCGTTAGTCACATAGTAGCCGTCTCGGTTATCAGATTGACTGTCATGGTATCACAGTGCTTGTGTTCAAGTCACCTTTCTTTTACTTCATAATAACCCCAAAATGCAAGAGTAGTGATGCTTGCAATTCCAATACGTCAAAGAGAAGCCCTTAAGTGCCTTTAAGAGGTACGTATTGGAATATGTAGGAAAAAGCATTGTATATGGGGCTTGATGAATCTCTAGTATTGGGCATCTACTGGGAGTCTTGGAATGTATTCCTTGTGGATAAAGGAAGAACTACTGTGTTTATAGTTTTTAAAGAATATTTTTCTCGTGTAGAAAAATGGCAACAAGTGGTGGGAGCTGTGCAGGAAGATGTACTTATTGCAGCAAAATGAGGAGGCAGAGTAAATGTTCATCCATAGAAGAATGGGCAAATTGTAGGGTATTTAAATAATGAAATAATTAGCATATAGCAGTTATAAGTGAATGAACTAGAACTACATGTATCAGTCTGCATAAATCTCAAAAACTTACTATTACATGAAAACATTCAATTCACAAAATGTTATATAGAGTATGATATTGTTTATTGAAATTTTAAAATCCACTCTAAACTCTACTATATAATTTTATGGGAGAACAAGTATAAATTTATGTAAGTGAAGGTGACACACAAACTTCCAGGCAATAGTTATTCCCTGGGGAGGGTATAGGGACATGGATGGAGGAATGAGGCTTTAGCTCTACGTGTATTATTTTATTTTTAAAAAGAAGCAGAGACAGATATAGCAAAATTTTAATAGTTATTAAATAAGCTGGTGAGACATGGAAGAAATATTATTTTCTGTTCTTTTTATAATTAAAAATAAATACAAGTGAATATAAATTTTGTAATGACCAGAGCAAGAATCAGCCTTCTTCCCCTGACCCCAGATTAAGCAGATGACCTTTAAAACAATTACTAAAGAAAGTACACACACACACACATACACGTATGTATATAATACACATGTGTGTATAATGCATACAGATGTATACACACATATGTGCATGAACACATATACATAGGCACAGGTACACATAATTTCAAATTAAAACAAGTTTTTAATTTTTTTATTGGAAAAAAACCACCAGCCTTACATATTTCTTCAGTTTCGGAGAGATAGAGCTTCTATGTCATGGGAGTTTGACCTTTCCCTGAGATTCGACCATGTATTGAATCTATAGATCATCTATGTCTCATGTTAGAAAGATGATCCTGGAGTGACTGGAGTAGGAGGCAAGGCAGAACAGAGGAAAGCCCTGAGTACCGGGACTGCTTCAGTGCAGGGCTTGGAAGGCGTGACCTGAGGAGTTACGGACAGGCTGCAGAAGGGAACCCATACAGCCTGGAGGGAAATAGTGGAGACAGGAGTCAGGAGGCCGGGCTCAGATCCTAGCTCTGCTACTCGTCACAGGTAAGGACTCTCCAAAACCCTGCCTTGCATTGGGCTTCCTTTCAAACATTGGCTTAGCTGATCTCTCAGGATCTTTCCCGAGATGACACAGACTGACTATCCTCTTAACTAAGGGCTTTGTCCCTGTGTGGGAATAAATCAGAGGTATGGATTTTCCTGAGGACAGCAATGTGTTTAGTCTACATTAACTTGTTACTTTTCATCAATTCACCCTCTTCTACAAGTTCTGCCAGCGTACTGTGTGTGTGCATGTGTGCGCGCGTGTGTGAGTGTGTTGGGAGGTGGAGGGAAGAGCAGCTGAGTTTTTACCAAAGAGGCATATATTTCAGGTAGCCTGACTTCCCAGTTAAATAATAAATAAAAAATCATTTATTTAATTTGCATAGATGGTGTCATTTGATCATAATATGTCCGGGGGCTGGTTAACCCTCAGGGAGTAACTTTAGTTTTGAACTACTTCCTAGGTTGTCCACTCCCTGTGTAACTATTAGGTGATGGACTAAAGATTATTCTCTTACTGTCTTGTCTTGCTACAAGATTCCTTTCACTGCTGCGCCCCTGAGCCTTCAGCTGTTGGTTTGGTAGAGCCTGAGATCGGGAACCACTCGCAATGTCCAAGTCGGGCAGGCACCTCTGCTTGGAGGATGGTTGGTGAAAAGCACAAATGGAATCTTTCTCGATTCGGAATGTGAAATGGTAAAAAATTTGCTTAGTTTATACATGCTTAGTTTGCAGACACGTGTTCAAGAATGCATGAGGCAAGATTCATCTGTCCTGAATTCCTAGTCCTTTCTTCCCTCTCCCCCTCCCTGAGAAAAATGCAAATTTCCCTTCACTCTGTTGCATAGAGTTAAAGGTCACTTTTCTTTCTGAAGCATAACCTCAGGGGCTTACGCTTTTAGTCCAATGGCCTTTCCAAACAATAAGATTCTCTTTCAAAGATGATGTTCAGCTGTCAAGGTTGACATAGTGGTTGAAACCTGGCTTGCTCAGGAGTCCTTTTCACCATTTTCATTGTCTGTCATCAACTTTGTGGGACCTCAAAAACCCTGCCCAGAAATGGTTTTCTGAGAGGCGATCAAAGCAGGGGACAGAATGAGATCACGAGGGAGATGGCAGCAGCTATGCCCTGACCAAATGGCCACATCATTTGGACCACTGCACACTGATTTGAGAGTTTGCTGAACGCACAGCACTTCCCTGACAAAAACCAAAAACTGTTGTTGAGTTATTGTCCACTTTAACTGGAATGGAGTCAGACCTGGTGAGATGATTTTCCAGATACCCACAAGGCATCTTAGATTCAGAATGGTTGGTCGGTTTGGCAATTTTTTTTTTTTTACACACTTTAGGTGCAACAATTCACACCATTTGGCAAGGTGCCCAGAACGTTGTCCCCAAATTCTGACTCTGTGGAGGTGATAGGCAGCCAGATGCAGCTAGTACCATTGGTTTTCTACTGATGTGAGGGCCTTCCTTTGGTTGGGGGCTTCCAGAACACTGTCTGGAGTGTTAGTTCACAGGTCTGTGATGAGAGGGGCTGGTCTTCGGAGATGGAAGAGACTTTGGAGAGATACAAACCCAGCCCTGTCATTCTTCAGGCATGGACCCCAAGTTCCAAGGACGGGAAAGGAATAGCTCCAGGTCATACTGCGAGTTAGTGGTTGGGGCATAAGCCCATCCCTCCTGATTCGCATGTGGGGCTCTGTCCACCACACCACATTGCTTCCCTGCTGTCTATGTGAAACTCTGTTTTTAACCCTGGAGCTGTATCTTCCCAAAAGGCAGAAGGAGAAGCATACTATTTAATACCCTTTGTGGTTTCAGTCTTGTTCTAGAGTTTCCTTTTTGCCCAAGTGTTTGGATGGATGAAGTGCTATATGACAGAGGCCAGGAGAAAGGGTTCAGTCTGAACTACTGTATAAGAAGACGGACAACACATTCTCAAGAGGAAAGGTGTTTGTATCCACATACTGGAATTTATCCACCTGGACTGATATGGTGCTGTTGACCTGTAGGTGCTGCAGTAGGAACTGAGAGAGATTCTGGTAAATGTTTTCGGTTTGCACTCCAGACTTACACACTGTCACCAGTGTCTGCTTTTTGACATCTTTGTTGATGAGAAGTTCCAACTTCAGGTCGACAGGATGTCCTGGGCATTTCACATGAAACTGCAGTTGGCAGATAATGAAGTACCAACCTGGGAATTGGATGATCAGGTTCCCATCCTGATGTCTGACTCCATGGATGATGCCATCTTTGTTCCAAGACAACTTGGTTTTGTTTATATGCTTTGACACTGGAAAGAGAAGAAAAAACAAGACAGTTATTGGTCAGATGGCAGGTGCAGACTAAAAAATATGCGCCTTGAAGTCTTTTTCAGAGTTCCCCATTCAAGACCCATGTCTTCTATAATATTGTCTGCTGTTCCCACCATCTGAAATATCTTCTGTGTTACTCTTTCTAGGTGCTGCTTAATATTCTTCCCTTTCTCTAATGCTCAAAGTTGAGAGTTAGAACACACAGGGCATTGGACCTCTCTCTACCTCCTACAGAATTATCTTCCTCTTAATTATTATATTATTCTGTTATGACAATATCTTTGCCTTTTCAGACTACAAGCTCCCGGACATATTCCCCTCAAATTCTGTACTACTATGTTCATTTATTCACTCTATCGATGAATACTTAATCAACTGGGGGGGGGGGACTACTATTTGGTAGGCACTGCACAAAATATCAGAAATAGGACACTTATTTTTGTTCAGTTAGTAACCAATTTAGGCATCAAGATGTCCAGGAGAATGTCAGTCTGTCCGCTTTCACAATAAGTTACATCCTTGAACCATTCATTATCTAAATTTTTAAATGCCTTCCTCTTTTTGAAAAGGCAGCCAAACATAAATGTGGATACCCCTTACGTGCACATTAAGGAGTTCTTCCAAGCTGGGATTTATAGAAAAGTAGAGCATTAGCAGATCCTCCCAGGGGTGTCCAGCGTGCGGCCCACAGGCTGCACGCAGCCCAGGGTGGCTGTGAATGTGGCCCAACACAAAATTGTAAATTTACTTAAAACATTGTGAGTTTTGTTATGATTACGTGTTACCATGTATTTAATGTGTGACCCCAAGACAACTTTTCTTCCAGCATGGCCCAGAGACACCAAAAGATTGGAAACCCCAGATTATTTAAACCAGCATGTTCATGTCAGAAGCCAAGACTCTCTGGGCCCTAAGAAGGTCAGCACTGATCATCGGCATGCCTTTCGCAACTGGGAAGCTGGCATGTTAGTTTTAATGGCCTCTATGCCTTCCCTTTAAACCTCCTTGCAATTCAGTTGAAGAGTGTAAACTAATCTAACAGCAAAATTGAATTTCGAAAATGAATAGAATGGCTATTCAGAGAACCTTGGCCATCTCCTCCATATCTCATCTTTCCCATCGTAAGTGGTACTAATTATCTCGCTTATGAGGGGGCTCTTGCCTTGCAGTACTATGCAAACAGGCCCTGTGCTGACTTGTTCATTAAGCTGTCAACCTGGGGACAGGGCAATTTTGTGATCCCCTTGTGAATAACTTGGCAGAGGCCAGAGATTAAGAGCCTGCTTCCCTTGTGTGAGGAAAAGCACTGTGCAGGGGGCCTGCAACCTGAAGGGGGCTGAACAGAAAGGGGTGGTGGGGGTGGGACACCCCTTGCTGCCTTGAGGAGCCAGGTAGTCAACAACAAGGAGTGAATGCAGTGAACGTGGCAGAGGCTGGAGGAGCCTTGCTGCTTACAGTCTCTCTTCTCTTTCCCCTAAGGCATTTTAATTCAAATGATAAAAGACAGCTTGTAGGCTAAACAGAACCCAGCCGCAGGTCATATTTGGCCACAGATCTCTACTTGTGACCACTGGCCTAGAAGTTTCAGAATGGGGAGAAAAGCAGGACAACTGCAACTGAACAACCATAAATTTTTAAAAAGTCTTCCGAGAGCCCCCCAACAAGAAAAGCGTTTCAGAAGGGCTGTGGGAATCGGCCCTCAGATGGCTGAGGTTTCTACATGTGGTTACTGACCTTGGAGGTAGGCCCATGACTTCTTGAATGGAGCCCTTTCCAGGATGCATGAGATGTTCTCTGAGCAGTTTCCTACAAATGAAATCACACATTAACTGTCTCTCTCTGCTCCGGGAACAGAAGACACCGGATATTTTCCCACAGCCCTTTGATGGAGACCATTACCATGCTGTTTCCAGCTGGGGACGAAAGGAAATCTGTTCACTTATTATTTATTTATTTATCGGCTTTTTTAGTGGTTTACTGCCTTTTTAAATTTTAATTTACTTTTTTATTTAATAAATTTGGCATGTGACATTTTGTAAATTTAAGGTGCACAGCTCGTTCTTTTGAGTTGGTTAATATTATAATACGATTGCCATTGAAGGAATATTTATCACATTACATCCTTATAGTACAATATCCATTATAGTCATTTTACCGTGTACTAGATCTCTATAGCTTATTTTTTATTTTCTTTTTTAGAAATTGTTGACACTATTACAGATGTCCCCCATCTTCCTACCCTTTGCTCACCTCTACCCCGCCCCACCCTGGTCTTCACCACAGAAACTTCTTTATTTCTCATTTTGCCACCATGCGCCTTAGTATTTTTAAAAATGGTTGCTTCTCTTTGGGCTATTACCAGACTGTTGGAGTTGGGGAACAAAAAGATAAATGACCCAGGTTCCTATACGTACCAGGTGACATTCTTGTCCTATTACATATTTCACCTCACTTAATATTTGAAGCAACTCCTTGAGAGAGGTATTATTAAGCTCCCTTGACACACAGAAAAAGCCTGGAGACCAGACAGATTAAGGACATTGTCCCACGTTGCTCAGCCTGGCTGTGGTAGCCGGGACAATAATATTGATAGTAATCATTGCCGTCCTTCCTTTGAGAGGGCACCAGATACTGAACTGTGTGCTTGTACATATTTTAGCTAATTTTATTCTCAGAATAACCCTGCAAGGTTAATCCTGATGTCTAGACACAGTCAATGGTACAAGGTCAAGCAAGTTGTTGGAAATGCTGAGGTTCACATCCAAGTCTGTAGGACTCCAGGCTTCCTCCCTGAGGCTATTTTGCTAGACAGTGGAGGTAAAAACATCCTCATGCTCAACTTCAAGAGGATACAGGGTCAAAGAAATCTAAGTAGGGAACCTGCTATCAGGACTCCCTTGGCAGGGGAAAAAGGCAAATGTTTATGTCATTATGGCTTAAAATATAAAAATATTTTATTAAATATATTCACGGGTGATAGTGGCTCAGCTTCTTCTTCTTATTGTAATTTTTTTTTATGCAAAGAACCAAGTTACACATTTCCTACAGTGCCTCATGAATTCAACTTATTCTGGGAAAATTCCTTTTTTGCTTTGGGCCTTGGTTTCCCTAGTTGTAAAACTGGTAGATCTATGACCTTACATTGATGTCTTTTGGATGATGTCATCAAAAATTACTAATCATTCTATCCACGAGACACTAGGCAGCCAGAGGCCAATTCAGGCTGAAGGCGCTACGCCCGTGATTTTGCTTACAATATTTGCTGGGCTCACAACCTTCCCACTGCCCTCTCCTCCCAGGCCTGAGAAAATCCCTCTCGACTCTTCACGGAGCTGGCCTTGGAACAGTTGAACACTAAGGGAAGAGTTCCCTCTGCTGTCTGAACAAGCTTGCTGCTAGGGTCACCTTCACCGGAAGCAGGGGTCGGTTTTCACCCTTGCCTGCCCTCACCCCCTAAAGAAGCTCTGATCCCAAGGCCTCTTTGATGATGAGGGCTGAAGGCCAGCTACCAGGCTTCTGAACCCATCTTTCATTCATACTCCAACAAGAACTCTTGCCCTGCCTGTTTCATCCCACAGCCCACACTTTTGGGGTGTGTAGAATTCAGACAGGATAGTACGAAGCTAGGAAAATTCCTGGGCAAGTAGAATGGGGAAACTGAGACAAAAAATTAAACAAGGCCAAACAGTTTGAGCAACTTACAGACAACTGGTGAATCATAAGACCTTATCTCCCCTAACCAAGGACACTTGAGACCAAATGGTTTATACTTCTCCCAAACCAGAGAATACAGAGCTTTGATGGCCATACACCTGATATCTGGAGGAGGAGAGCAATGCCAATGTGAACAGAGAGATAACACCAGAACAAAGGGAGTGAGCTTGGAAAGGAGCTGCTGGACTCCCCTTTTAGCTTTCCCTAGGAATTTCCCCCTCCCAAGTTCCCACATTTCCCCTATATCAACTTGCTTCTGAAAGTTCAAGGGAGGGGGATGTTAGGGTTTTTACCTTTCACCTTCTCAGATGGCTGGCCACTTATATTAATAAAAGCACAATTATAATCCAAACCCGGTCTCTCTGCTTTTTGGCTGCGTGGTGATAGACAGGCAGCACGGGCCGCAGGCTAGGTCACCCTCTGGTTTCAGAATCACAGGCAAAACACTGAGGGCTGCTTACTCTCTAATGCTCTGTGACGGCTGTAGAGACCCCTCTGGCCCTTCCTCCTCATTGTGCGGCGTGGAACACCAAGTCAGGGGAATCACAGAGAGGCGCGTTTAGCTGGCCCTCTTCTCTGCTTGAATTCCCTTTCTGACGCCAGAGTGCCTGCAGGATCAGGGCCAAGCTCCTCCCCATGGCTGTCATGTTCCCTCGTTTTCCCATCCCTCACCTCTGTCCTAATAAATAATAACAGTAATAGCGCTGGTAATAATAATAATAGCTGGATACATTTTGAGTGATAGCTATTTTCTAGGTACTTTGCCAAGCATATTATGGGCATTATTTTACTTAATCCTCACAACCACCCCACACGAAATGTATTATAATGATTTCTATCTCGTGCCTAAGGAATCAAGGTTTTAAAGGGTTAAATGGCTTGTTCACATCCACACAAGCAGTCAGCGATGGGGTGGAAATTCAAACCCAGGCTGCCTGACTGTAATGTTTAAGTGGATTGCTCACTACTCTCCTGGAGTTTGGGGGCTTCTGGTGCGCCCGAACACACCGTGTTGATATGCCCTCCCACTGGGAATCCCCCTTCACCGGGGACATGAGGATTCACTTAAAGTACAGCCTGGCAGCCATCCCCTCCGGAAGGCCTTCTCTGACCCTTCCCTCGGTTTGCTTCAGGGGAGCAAAAAGGGACTACTGTTTATCTGTTCCCCACTGCCCAGCACAGAAGGTGCTCCGCGGATTGTTGAACTGAATCCTCCAATTCACCTCCCCTTCTTCCTTCTGTGGATATCAGATATGTGCTGAAGGCATGAGAGAGGCGAATGGGGATGCTTGGCTTGCCTTTCCCCTCTAGGCTGAGATACACCTGGCTTCATGCTCCCATTGGTCCTGCAGGTTAGGTTAGATTAAATGAGAGGATAAGACTCGTGCACTGGACTGAGGCCAGAGGCCCGCTCATTCCATGCCACATCAGGTGAGCTTCTGTAACCAGGTGGCTCTAAAAGCACAAACCTGGGCTTACCTCTCACACAGACAGGTCCTTTTTTCTCTCCCCTGGTCTTTGCCTGTTTGGTGGGCTGACCTCAGTTGTAATTCTGAGAAACCCGAGGGTGGAGAAACAAAACAAAACAAAACAAACAAAACCGTATTTGAAGCCTTTGCATTTCCTGACATCAAGGGGTTTAGTGTATTTTAATTTTGCTTGAAGAATCTCTTACATGGCTTCAAGTGAAAGGAAAAACATGGGCAGCTGCCTATCAGAAGGATGTTGCTAAGGAAAGGGGGCAGGGCCCCAGGATCCTGGAGGAGTTGGAGACGGGATGAATGGAGCGGTTGGGCCCGGAGAGGAGCTCAGAGGAGACCCTGGCAGTCTGACAGGGCTGCCAGCAGGAAGGCGGGCGGCTTGCTCTGTGGGCCCCTAACACTAAGGCTATGAGTGCACGTTTAAGGAGATGACATGCTCCGCTAATGGCTAACACTGCTCTCATCCCCATTTCTCAGGTGAGGCAATGGAAGGCCCTTCACTAGGGACACACAGATTACACTGGAAGTCACAGTACTGGGACCTCAAATATTTGACCAGTCAAGTGCTGTTCAAAGACGCGTTGGGCTGCTTTAAGGGTCATGCAGCTCTTGTCAGGAGCTAGATGAACGTTTTATGTGGCTTGTGTCTCCTCAGCACCCTGGGAGTCCATGATATGACTTTCTTTTTTAGGTTCTGAAAACAGGAAGGGTGACTTATCAATATGTAGTGCTATGTGCAGCTGGAATCATGCAATGTCCCTGGAATTTTGAATGCTGGAAGCATCAAGGGCAAAACATTCCCTTTTCATTCATTTCCCAGATGAATGTAAAGTCTAGGGTGGGGGTGAGTTTGAAGAGCTGAAGACTTTCATGGGGAAACAAAAACTTTCTGTAAGTCATGGCTGAGTAGGTGGCCTGGGGGTTAGAAACTAGGAATTTCCCCATTTGAGACCCTCATGTCTCTAACTAGATGAAGAGCCGAGTGGGTCTGATGATCTTAGAAAGGCCCTTCTCGCTTACTCTGCAGGCTGTGCAGACTCAGCTGCATACTGCCAGGCCTGCTTCGGGGAAGGTGGGGTGGGGGCGGGGGTTAGTCCTTGCTCCTGCTGTCTGCCTGCGTGGACCTGTTGCTCGTCCCCAACCAGGAGACTGTCTTCTCCTATTCAGACTCCAGACACCTGCCATGGTGGAACAGGACATTTCAGCTCTGGGGATAATCAAAGTTACGCAGAGCGTGGTTCCTTAAGGAGGCGCATGCTTCTCGGGAATGGAAGTTCCCGAGAAGTCACCTGGTCCAGGCTTGGTAACTAGCTAATATGTGTGCTCCACAGTGTCATTCCCATGGCATGCTTGTCCTAGGTCACCCCATGAGTTAGCGACAGAGGCAGGACCAGGGGCCAGGGCTCCTTACTCTTTCTGTGGGGCATTCCATCTTTCAGGCAACTCAAGTACTCTGTGAAGTCTTCTGAGGACCAAGGCTTTCAGATGGGAAAGATTTATAAATCGTTTTCCCAAGCTTTGGACTCCTCTGGAAGGGTTATGAAATTTCTTAGGCTTTTTTTTGGGGGGGGGAGGGGCGGGGAGGCACGGTGGACCTGAAGAGAAATATGTGCCAACAAAACCCTCCTGTCCAGTCACAGAGAGAGATGTTGCTTAAGGTAGTTGAAAGGATCATGTTCTAGAACTCAGAATAATGTCAACCTGAAGACTGCACCCCACCTTGAGCTCTCATAAGGTTAGGCCTTGAAAGGGCCATTAGATGCCAAGTTAACCACAATCCTAGTTCTATGAGCGGGGAGACTGAGGGGCTGAAGGTATGGCCCCAGACCACACAGTAGGTTAGTAGCAGAGCTGGGTTCAGAGCACTCCCAGTCCAAAGCACTGTTCCTGTGTTTCGGTCTTTTCATGGAGCAGAGGGTGAAGTGTAGGAAGAAATGAGGTAGCAGCTACCACACTAGGCTGAAAACTAGACGCTGGAGGCTCTAGGAAAATAAGCCTCCGGGCTCCCTCTCGTGGAAGAACTCCAGAAGGTGACTTCAGGCCCATGTGCCGAAGCCTGCCAAGTCATCGGTCAGGGGCCATCAGGCTTACATTAAGATGCAACAATGTCCAATGGTGTGGCAGAACAAACCACACCCACCATTGTAGCCAGATGGTATGTGGTCTGAGTGCCAGGCACCTTTCAGGTTGATAGCAGGACTAGGCAGACACGGAGCATCTCAAAACAAGCACCTGGGTTCTGGTCAAGGCTTTTTGCTCCAGACCTGTCACTTCCTCTTACCGACCCTCCGGTACTGCATCCATAAAGTCGTGATAACAGTCAACCCGCATGCACGGATCCTGTGATGAGGCAATGAGATGATGGATGTCAAGTGGCCAGTGCAGCCCGTGGTGTCGAGTAGACAGCCAGCAAATTCTAGATAGTCCCCTCCTCCCTTTCTCCTCTTTTCCTAGTTGTTACGGTGGCCCAGCCTAATGCTACCACTGAGCAGAGTGACCTGGCTGATGAAATGCTCACCAAAACAAAGCTCATGGCATTATTCGATGGATTAGAGTCTCTCAATTATTCATATAAGTGTTTGAGGCCATCTGACACTTCCAGAAAAGTGTGCAGAAGCCTCCTTCCATCTGCTGAAGTATTTTAATCCTCCCAGGAAGGAGGGGAATTTTTCTAATGACTCTGCATCTACCTGATCCTGGCTTCTTACTCCATCTGGCTGCCATAGAGTATCCAGGAGAGTCCCAACAGTGACACCTAGGGGAGTGTCTCTCCATTATCAGTAGAGTTTGGAATTGAAGTGAATCCCTAACCTAAGTTAAGGGTTATTTCAGCTGGCTTTAACTTGACTGTTTTCTTGTTGCCACCAGGCCAACTAGTGATGGAGAAACTCCAGGATAAGTAGCCTTGGATTTAAAAACAGCAGTTTTGGGGGATACCTACCCTGACCTGCTCAGTTAAGCACATAGAAAGTGATCAGTAGTGCAAATTGAGATCAAGTTGGAGCTCATCTGAACCCCTTGAAGGTTCCTGAGGAGTTGGGGGTGTTTTCAATCCTGACTTGTTGCAGTTTGTAAGATAAACCTATATGACCCTGTGGGTAGTTCCTTGGAATTCACTTACACTAAATACAGGTTGAATTGATAATCTTGGGGGCATTTAAGAAGCACCTTTAAAGTCTATAATCTAAAAGACAAAGTAAATCTGGAGTCTTATGCTGAAATCTGCTAACATTTTAAATAACTTTTTGAAAACACTTCCTAGCTTATTCTAGATGCAGAAGTATGACAGCACAATTAGAATGTCAGTCTTGGGATCTAACCACCGTGGGTTCAAATTCTTCCCTTGCCGCTTCCCAGTTACTTAGCCTCTTTGAATTCTCCTAAAAGTGAGGATAATAATAACTTCCCTTGAAGAGTGGCTGGAAAGATTAAGTGGATAATGCATAACAATGAGCTTTTATCCAGTACCCAAAATATACTAAATAATGGTTGGTTCCCATTCTGCGGTTCAAGGGCTTGCACTGCTGGGCTTGTAGAAATTTCAGCCAACACATGAGGTGTCCTGAGGGCTCAGATGAAATAAATAATGAAGCCAGTTTGAGGAATAGGCCTGTTTCCCCTCCCCTACTTCTCTTTCTCTCTTTTCTTCTTCCTTCCTCAAAGTATTTGAAAGATGAGGATTGCCTCTGGATTTAGAGACTTGTGATTTGTATGCGCTAAATTCACGTATACATTTTAATGTTTCTCAGTGATCAGAACATTGTTTTTTCTTTTTCCTCCCCTCTCCCCTTCTCTTCCATCTCCTCCTCTCTCTCCTGTCCTCCCTAGCACCCCCACCCCCACCTCCTCTCGAGGGCAGGGGGTGAGGATTAGGTATAGATCCTTTAGCACCCTGGGTGGCCTCTCCAGTGCCCTATTCCACTTTATTCCAAGTGGCCCATTTTCCATTTTCTTTACTGTGGAGAGATTCCCGATTCCTGCTAGCTCTGCCTTAAGAAGAAGACAGTGAGTTTAAGAGGGGGGTTGGAGTGAGTGTGTTTGAAGTAAATGGAGAAGCAAATAAGCTCTCCGAGGCTGTGGCTGACGACCTAAAAAGCAGTTTGCCTCCTAAGTGGGGGTACCCCATCGTGCCATGGAAAAATAAGCAACGACATCAGCTTGGCTGGGCTATCTGGTAGATCCAGGTCAGTCCAGCTGATAGAAGATTTGCTGTTTTCAGTCTTTGTAGGGAAGAGGGCTGCTGTTCCACTACCTGCCTTTTCTGCTGCCAGGGCCGGGTCCCGGTGGGGCTGTGACCACGTGGATCACAGTCATGTGACATGGGGATAGCTGGGACTGGTGAGGGTCTAGCCCGAGTGGTTTCGCTTCATGGCCTTCAATGGGCAGCTTTCCCGTTTCTTTGGGAGTGGGTTCACTGGGTTCAGTGGGAAAGCCAACCTCACTTGATCTCCCTAAGGCCCACATTTCCTTTTTAGCAAGAGTGGGGAAGAGGGGAGCCTGCCAAGCCATGCAGAATTTGTAAGCTATCGGAACGGTAAAAAGGTCAAAGAATATTAAGACATTTGCTTGATTCCTGGAAATATTACACCCCAAGCAAAGTCCGGACCAGGGTCAGGACATCTGGCTTGCCCCCATCACTGCTGACCTTTTAGAAAACAGGAAATTCCAGTCAGCCTAAGGGAAAGTGAGTTGCTCCGAGTCCCAGGACTGGAGGGTAGGTATTCCAGAGTTCAGTCCGGTTCTTTGCCTTTTATATCTTGTCCTCAGCTGGAGGCTGAATTCAGGTGAGGGTGGGGAATGCAAGGAAGGGGTTGCCAGGGCCCCCATGGGGCCTATCCGCTTCCCAAAGGGCCTCTGGGAACCTCTGGATATGATGGGCACACGGCATCCGCAGAAAAGACAAACCTCTTCTAACTGGCAGGAGGGAAGGAGTCATCCCAGATTTCATGACTCCTCCGCTGCAAAGTGAAGGCTTAAATTGGGCCCCTAGATCCCCTGTTTTGGGCCATTTATGCTCCCCACCACTCTGCCTCTCATGCAAATCCAGGTATGTGGCTCCCCTAATGGCCCTGTCTGCTTGAGAGCTCAGTAAGAATGAGCATGCTTCAGCAACAGGAAAACAGACAGCTGCCTGAGCAGATGCTGAGGAAGCGAGGAAGGTGTTGGGAGGATCCCAGCCTCAGAGAACTGGCAGGGGCCCTGGAAGGAAGCACGGTCGGGTTTTACTAAGCACCTGGATAAGCAAAAGAGCTCCAAGGCAGGTCAGCTTGGATTTTGAGGTCTTGCTCCACTCTTTGCTAGCTGTGCAATTTTAGGCAAGTCAGTAAACCTCTCTGTGCACCAGTTTCTGTTCCAATAAGACGGAGATCATAATTATCCCTGGGGCTTGTGAGGAGTGCGTGAGTGAATTGCAAAACCTTCAGCCCAGTGCTTGGCACGGTGTGTATTATTTTCACTCAGCCAGATTCTCAGATCCTCATTCATACGAGGTGAGGAAATAACTGAAAAACTGATTCAAAGCTTGTCTACAGAGTTCCTTGAGGGCAGGATAGACTTTTCATTTGGTTGTCAGGATGTTGGGAAGTCCTGGGAGTAAGACCAAGGGGACAAAAATCTTTCTGCAAAATAGAGTCAGTAGAATTTGAATTTCTGTGGAGTTTTTTTTTTTTTTTTTTTGCTTTTAAAGATTTTATTAATTTATTTTTAGAGAGAGGGGAGGGGAAGGAGAAAGAGAGGGAGAGGAACATCAATGTGTGGTTGCTTCTCTCACACCCCCTACTGGAGACCTGGCCTGCAACCCAGGTATGTGCCCTGACTGGAAATCGAACTGGCAACCCTTGGCTTCACAGTCTGGTGCTCAATCCACTGAGCCACACCAGCCAGGGCTGAATTTCTGCAGCATTTAAGAGGGGAAATTGTGTGTATGGGCATGAGGGGTGGAAATGGGGAGAAGAAGAACATAAAAATAGGTAGGAAGCAGAGTGGGTCAGCATGCATAGCAGAGGACAGAACCCTGGGCAGACAGCTGTCCCTCAGGCTATGCCCAGTGGCTGGAGTAGAAGAAGACTTAGGAGAACAGAGAGGTGCAATTCTCAGTTTGCCTCATCATCTGCAAAGGAGCGCATTGCCCACCAGCTTCTCTTGTACCCTGAATCTTGCTGCAAACATTGCTATGCACAAATGTTACTGTAGGAACTCTGGGGAAATTAAGGCAGAGGCGTCTGTATTCTGTGGTTTGGACCAATGAGCCATATAACGTGAGCACATGCAAGATTCAAAATGTGGTGGAAACAGAAAATTGGAACAAGAAGTGAGGAGAAGCATCACAAACCTCACCCTCCCTGCATCCCTCCTGGATTCCTCATCATATATGGGGAGGGATGAAGCCATTTTATTTGGTGGCAGAGGAGGGTTGTATTTGTTGTTGCATTTCAGCCTCATAGTGGCTCTTGCGGGAGTTATTATTAATTCCGTTTTCTAGAGGAGAAGAAGAGGGCGCAGTGGCAGGTTCTCCTGGACGACGGTCCCAGTGAACCCCAGAGTGATCCGCTAAGGCCTAAGCACAATGGAGTGAGTGTGAATGGCGGCTGATGACCAGCTTCCTGGCCAGGAATAGGAAGCTTGTCTTGGGACTGAGAAATCCTTTCTCTACAAAAAGGGCTTTGTTTCCCATGGTTTCCCTGCAGTTAACGGTCAGGCTGTGCTGAGTTACTTTAGCATCCATTCACAGCCCTGCTTCCCAGGCTCTGAACGGCTGCCAGCTTCCTGCTGATGGGGGGCAACGTCCACCAGCCAGTGGCACAGGGCTTCTGAAAGTGTCTGACTTCTGCCCTTGTCTGCTCCAGTGACAAACCACATACTGCCTCTGGAGCTTCCTCCTAGGGGTTTCTGGGAGATGGTTCCTCTCTGCCCGGAATATCTGCAATGGCTTTTCTAAAGGGACCATTTGCTGTTTGTGCCTGTTTAAGACAGGCTTGCTGGGGGCAGTAGCTATGGCTACAGATTTCCTCAAGGTTATTGTTAGACTTTTTCTTACATATTTACATATTAAACAACAGAATTAGGGCAGTGTCAAAGCTGGAAGGACTTTCCAGTTCACTGGTCCAGTGCTGTCATGTTACAGACGAGGCACGGAGGGAACCCCTGCTGGAGTGAAGCTCGGTTCCGGAGACTAGAGCTACATTCACTCCACCACACCCTCCCCACCATGTACGCAGTGGGCCAAGCGAAGCGGGGAGCAGGCTTGCATTAAACGCAGGAGAAGGCCAGGACCGCACACCACAGGTCATGGACATTTATGGCTGAAGCACATCTTTCAGGGAAATAGAGAAGAGCCTTGGATTCTGGTCCCTGCTCTGCAGGCAACTCCTTGGATGACCTTAGGCAAGTCTCACTGATTGCATGGGCCTCAGTTACACATCTGCAAAATGGGATCACTAATTCCCATGGTGCTTACTCACGGGAGGGAGGCTGAGTTCTACCCAAGGGAGATTCTGGAAGGTCTTTTCCAAAAGTTTCATAGCCCTAGTACAGATTATTATTAGCACTGTTTTATCTGGTTGCAGAAACATTACGTTGTGAACTGAAGTTGGTTTTGGATTAGTTTGTGTTCTGATAATTCACAGTGGTGGTCAAGATAAGAGATCTAACAACTGATCTAGTCCATGGTGCCCACAGTTTTGGATTTCATGGATTGATGAAATTTACCCCAAAATGAAAATTCAGTGACCCATACAGAGTGGCCAGCTTTTTATTTTTTCCTATTGTAATTAAAATGAAACAAAATAAGTTGGACAAAAAGCAAACCAACTCAACTTCCATCCATATCAGCTTCATTTTGTAAAAGAAAGGACTTCTTAACACTTTAGGAAAAGACATGCTCTCAGAGCAAAGGAGTGCCCCTAATGTTAAAAATAGCTGGCTATGGGAAAAGGGGCGACCTTGTCTTTCTTTCTCTGATTACACTCTGGCCTGTTGAAAACTATAATAGGGGCAAAACCACTAGTTAGGGAGCCCCCGTGCTTGGCAACCGACAGTGGGGGTTCTCTCCACGTACTGAACTGAGATCCTAAGGGGCCGAGGTCACACTGCCTAATTAAAACTGTCCTTGTCACTGAGACCACATTCCTGTTAAAGAAAAGCCTCTAAAAAAATGAAAAGTTCAGGTCTTACTTGAAAAATCTGGGTAGACGTGGTAGTGGAATGGTGAGAATGGGGAAGGGACAATGACTTTTGCTCTGTGTCTTTGGCTATCTTCGACTCCAGGAGAACGTGTGTTACATATTGTGATGTCGAAGCCTATACTTTTTCCATAATAGGAGTTGGCAAACTCTGGTCTGTGGATCAAAGCCAGCCCACCACCTCATTCTGTAAATAAAGTTTAATGGACCCACGGCCATGAGCTCTCATTTGCAAAGTCCATGGCTGCTTATGCACTACAACAGCAGAGCCGACTAGTTGCAAGAAAGACCTTGTGACTGGCAAAGCTTGAAATATTTACTATCTGGCCCTTTATGGGAAAAAAATTTTGCATACCTTTTCATTACACCATGATTCTTTTTTTTTTTAATGTGACCGTCTACAGAGGCATTATGAGAATTGAGGTCACATGCTAAATAATTAGAGCCCAGGTTAAGATATTGTTGACAAAGTTATAATCACTCATCTTCCCTGAAAGATCCAGAATGCTTGTCTGTTTTGGGGCCTTTTGCCCCTAAATTCTAAGTCTCTGGGTGAGAGACAGCAGGAGAGACATGGTTAAGGGAACGCCAGGTGTGATGGTGTTGATGTGGGAGGCTGTATCTATGCACTTGTGTCATCCTCTGGTCCCAAGGATGCTCTGGTGTCTCTACCTGGGTGCCTATGATGACCCACCCTTTCTCTTTTACTTTTTTACTCCAAGCTATCTGGTTATCCAGCTGTGTTTGTTACCTAGGTTCTAAAGATTGCAGAACTGAGATGGGTTAATTTTCGTGGGTGAAAAGAACACTGGATTAGAGATGAGGACATCCGGGTTCTAAGTTTAGCTCCATATAAGTCTGGACACAACATTTCACTGGGCCTTGCTTCTCCTGCTCTGTGCAGTGAAAACAATCAGATGATCCCAAAGTCTTTCGCCTTCAGTGTTAACCTAACTGCATATCAGCCCTCTGAGTCTAGTAGAGATAATGCATTAATTAGTGACCTCGATGATAAAATATGTGGGGGGGGGTGTGGAGAAGGTCTTTTTTTACAAGTCCTCAACTGCAATATGCATTTTGGTGACTACCAAGTATTTAATGATTACTATGTATTGGTGGCCGTGCTAAGCAATGTATGGATTAGACCTGATTGGCTTCTTGAACACCTTCATAAGGTAGTACTATTATTTCCATTTCATAGAAAAGGGACTGAGGCTCTCAGGTAGGAAGGACGTAGAGCCGAGATTCATACCCACACTTGCCTGACTGCAGATTGCAAGCTTTTAACACAACACTGCTTTGTGTTCCTGCCCATGTCCACGCAACAGCCCATGCCAGAGGTAGATTTTCATTAGTGGGGGAGCTGAGGGATGGTGGAAGGCATGTGGGGGTGAGAGTGCAGATCAGAGCCTACTCTGATGAATCAACTGGATCGTCTCCGCCTGAGCAGCCTCCACCCCCCCATCCACCAACGGGTCTTACCTCCTTTAAGAGGGAATTTTCCTGGTGAGTTGGGAATGGAGTCCTACAAGAGAAGAAAGGAAGAGTGTGAGGATGATATTCAATTGAAACAATTAACCCCCCCACCCCTAATTTTGATCGTCCTCAATGTACTGTGCTATTTAGAATCCACATTCCATTTGCCTCTTACATTTTAAAAATAAATTCACTGACTTAGTTATACTGTACTTGCTCATGCATTTGCTTGACAATGTGCCTATCAGAAAAGCAATTGGATTGCTATCCACATTTCACAGGTGAGGAATGGGGGGCAGGGCTGAAAGAGGTAAAAAGAAACATTTATGGCAGCTCAGGGACCAGAGTCTGCAACCAACTCCCAGTCCAGTATTTTTACTTTTTTCCACCTCTACATGTGTTATTTTTCCCTCCTTTGGTCAACCTAAGAACAATCAAACATAGTATATAAATATATGTGGGGTTTTTTTCCACCTTTGATTCATCAAACAGCAAAAGTAGGTTGTAAACAAACCTGGGAAGGTACATTTATATCTCTCCTGTGGTTGGAAATTCTGAATTAATTGAGTATTTATATGCCAAGCATCGTGAGGATAACATAAATAATTAAATTGAACCCCTACCCTCTGGATTTATTACAAGTTAAAAATTGAATATAATATCCAAATATTTATAAACATGTAAATAGATGTAAATACATTATATGTATATTCACTGTATATTTTATATTATTTATTCTATAATAAACAGAAATACATACATCAACATCGACACAGATAAGTATGAGGCGGATAGAAACAAATTGTATTCTGTGGGGGGGACCACGTGGGTTGGGGCATTGCAGGGGATGAAAGGGGGGGTCTTGTTGAGGTGCACTGAGCAGGCAGGCAACAGAAGCAGATGGGCCCAGTTCTTCACCCCTAATAAATTTTTCAGATTAACTTCCCCACACCTAGCCCCCCTCTGCCTTCTCTCCACCTCAGCCATGGAGATACCCCTCAGGCGTCCTGCCAAGAAGGAATAAAATGTCTTACCCATCTCTTGACCTGGCCAGTTGAGATCTCCTGTGGGTCCTTGAATTGCAATATTAAAAAAAGGCCTAGAGAGCATGAGGTGCTTACACAGGTGAGGTCACTTTCTCCACCTCTTTCGTAGCAAGAAGTTCCCAGCCACCCATGTCTTACTCTCTCAGTGTTCAGTGCAAACACCTGGGACTACATCTGGAGACCTCCTTTTATTCTACCCTCTTCCTAGGGCTCTGTCTTTTGCCTTCCTCTGACGACTCTTTTCCTGGTGAGTAGATCTCTTCTCCAAGCCCAAATGGGTGGTATGAGTCTGGGAAGTGTTGTGAAGGCAGAGCCCTGGCACAGCTCTGATCTGGAGGTGGCAGAAGTCAGTAGAACTTTTGGGCTTCAGCTTTTCAGGGAAAAGAAAGTGAACTTGACTTGGCATGTCCTTCCCTCTTTGTTCTCATAGACTATGATTTTATTGCTTTAGTCGAAAGCTCTTAACCTAACTAACAATGCTGTGCACTCGTGGTCTCTCACTTATGCTTGCGGGTCATAGGAAAACCTGACATCACGAACTTTTCCTCCATGTTGCCTCTGTGAGACAGTAAACAGCGTTTCCAAATTTAATCGGCCCCTAACTGACTGCGGAGCATGACGATCGATGAGTGTGATGTTCAAATGGACAAAGAAAATCATCTATGTTTGGGTGTGGTACTAAGATCATTGAATTTGTTGGCTGCCCAGGAAGGTGTGCAGGTTCAGTGAGAGACCGCCAGAACGGCAAACCAGTAGAGCCCTCACAGGGGCTGCCAACGGTTGGGAAATACCAGAGAATCATACATTCGGGGCATATGGAATGAGCACCTGGTGTGTACCAGGCACCAAGTTAGTCATTGGAAAGCATCCTGTGGATTTTATGGCTTAGTCATTAAAGCAGTTATTTAAAATATACAAATAAATATATAATTCTAATTACAAGTTGTGGCAAGAGCTATAAAGGCAAAGAGTCTGAACATTTCAAGGCTGTCCAGTAGTTCCCTCTTATTCAAGGCGGATGCATTCCAAAGCCCTCAGCGGATACCTGAAATCATGGATAAAGTGGAGCCCTGTATATACTATGTTTTCCCTATACATACTGATCTTCTCACTTAAACAATATCCAAATTGTCAGCATCACTCCTGATGGCTTTGGAGCTGTTATTAAGTAAGATAAGAGTGACCCAAACACAAGCACTGCAATAAAATACCGTGACAGTGGACCTGGTCATCAGATGGTCCCTAAGTGACTAACAGGCAGGCAGCGTACACAGCACGGAGATGCTGGACAAAGGCATGACTTATGTCCTGGGCAGGTCAGAGGGGGGTGGAGGGGGATGTGGTGAGATTTTATTGCACCACTCAGAGTTGTTTATTTCTGGAACTTTCCACTTAATATTTTTGGATCACGGTTGAGCACGGATAATGGAAACCACAGTTAAGGGGTGGAGGGAGGCTGCTGTACTCCTCAGGCCCTTGGAGTTGAAATGCATATTCTGACTCTGCAGGTTTGGGTGGAGCCCGGGAGTCCATATTTCTGACTAGCTCCCAGGTGATGATGATGCCACTGGCCCAAAGAGAACATGCTGGGTAGCAAGCTTGTAAGAGATAATACCTGGAAGGAGGGCTTCATTTATGTGGGGATCAGGGAGAACCTCTATCTATCATTGGAAGGATTGTTGGTTTCCTAACTTCAGACGAGAGATGTTAAAAACAAAGCATCTTTGTACAAGAAAGGGTCCTGTTGCTTAAACCTTCACCAGGGGCCCAGGGCAGCCAAGACAGGTGCATGACTAGTCCTGTTTTAACGAGCTCTTGGGACAAAGCCTCCTAGTTCTCCTGGTGGCCCATGGTAGACAAGATCAGAGTCAGAGACAGAGGAGAACCTCGACATCTTTCAGTCCATCAAGCTAATTTTACAGAAGAGGAAACCGAGACACTTGTGAGTCAGTGTCAGATGTGAACTGAAGTTCTCTGGGGCTCTTTGCACTTCCCCAGGAGTTATGGCTATCTTTAGAAGCCAATGACAGGAAAACTCAGCCTTTCCTCCTCTCCCCTCCCATTTGGAAATAGGAAAGCAGGGTATAAAGGAATGATGACTTCTAAAATTGGCCGAGGACCATATGTGCCCTAGGCACTATGCTAAGTGCTGTCCATCAATTCCTCCCTGGCAAGTGCCTCCCAGTCCTAGAATTCTCTCCCACATCTTGCCTGGGGATCTGGGTCCTGGCTGGGGAAACGAACCATCTTGGTCAGGGACTTGGCTTTGAGGTGAAGAATATACAGGCTAGATACACACACAGCTGATGGACCCTCCCAGGTTGTCAGTCTCAGCTCCACTGAGTAGCTCAGGATACTTCATCTTCATGGTTACCAACCAGCTACCTTCCTTCAGTGAACTTCTCTTGGTTCAGATTCTGGGTGTCTAATGGATGTCCCCAACAATGCTTTTCTGCATGGAGGGAGAAACTGTCACATTTAACCTGCTCACCCAGATGAAATGATCCAGTCCCAAGAATCTTCCCTGCCTAGGACTCTGTTTTCTCATTTCCTTTAATCAGTGTGATTACAGGGCTAACAATCTTACCATCCACTGAGTTGTTGCAGACATTAATAAGATGTGAGATATAAAGTATTAGTGTATGCTAACCTATTTTGGCTGCTCTCTTGATCCTAATGATGTGCTTAATTTGGCTCAACACCTTGCAAGCCTATTTCCTTTCATGGAGCAATGCTGTGCCGAGGTAAACAGCTCCCATATTCGCTTTCGACAGAACATGCCCTCTTTGATTAAACATGACCAAAGGCAACTAATGTTTAGAATATGTCAGGGGGATTCCATATCTCCTTCCTTGCTGGCCTCACGCTTATAAGGTGGGCCATGGAGATCTTTGCCAGAATGCCTCTCTTCTCTCTCTTTTTAAAAAGATTTTATTTATTTATTTTTAGAGAGGGGAAAGGAGGGAGAAAGAGAGGGAGAGAAACATTGATGTGAGAGAGAAACGTCGACCAGTTGCCTTTTGCACGACCCCAACTGGGGACCTGGCCAGCAACCCAGGCATGTGCCCTGACCCAGAACCGAACCAGTGACATTTCAGTTTGTGGGATGACGCCCAACCCACTGAGACATGCCAGTGAGGGTGCCTCTCTTATTTTCAAGTTAACATGATTGAACACTTAATCCTCTAGGGCTAAATGCTTTATGTGTATTATTTTATTGGCCTTTACTCCCAGAGTTAGTGACTAACCAAGACTTAGAGAAGTGACAATGATTACAGAGGGTCTCAGAGATAAATATTGGGAAAGGATTCAAAGTCAGATGTGTTGACTTGGATGGCATGCCATGTGGCCCATCTAAGGAAGGGCAGGATTGCCCTGAGGCAGAAAATTCCGTGACTCTATGATGAAGTGGATGGAGGTCATAGAAAATTCCCAGGAGAAAGAAGAGATCCACTGAAGGAAGTGTAGCCTTTGTCTTGGTATGGTTAGTGAAAGGGGGAATTGAAACAGAGTGGCTTAAAGCAGCGATTCTTCCAGTGGGGGTCTTGTTCAAATGCTGACTCTAATTTAGTAGGTCTGAGATGAGTCCTTAGGTTTTGCATTCTAATGAGCTTCTAGATGATGCCCATGCTTGCCGATAGCAAAGATTTAAAGACATTACTCAACAGGTAATCAGAGCACCTAAGGAATGGGGAATGACAATAGGAGGAGCTGGGCGCAAGCAGCGGTTTTAGGAAAACTTCCTGGACTGCCGAGGGGAGCATCATCCTATCTTTTCAGCTTCCTCCATCAGTGCTTCTTGCCACCTCGGCCTGCTTCCTGCTGCTACCCCTGCAGCCTGGACTGACCACTCTTCTGGCCATGCCTTTAGGCTCCTCACGCCTAGGCTTGACTTCCTCTGGAAGGTACCTCTGCCTCACCTGGAGTGCCCTGTCCCAGCTCTACCTGCCGCCGTCCTTCCAACAGGGAGCTTTTCTCCAGGGAAGAAAGAGTGGCAGCTAATAAATGTGGAAGGAAAGATGGAATTAGGCAATCACTATACTCTGGCCTCAGAGTCTCAGCTGATTCAGACGAGGGTCATCAAGGGTACCAAAACCACCGAGTGAAGGATATTTCCATGTCATCAGAGTATTATTGCACCAGAGTCTTATTGACCCATAGGTTGCTTATTAATAAGAAAAAAAGTGTTTTATGAAAGAGATATCCAGTGGTTTCCACCTTAATCAAGTGACTAAACATCATTGCCAGTAATGGGACAGCCGGACAAACGTCTCCAGCAATAAAAAGTATATAAGATTACCTATGCACTATAATTGCCAAAAATATTTCACCTGCATATAATCACGCATAAACACGAAGACAAATCCAAAAAGTGAACTATTCTACAACAGAACTAGCCTGGGAGCTTCAAAAAAGTCAATGTCATAAAGACAAATAGCAAAGGGCAAAGAAGATTCTTACGTCCTCGCTTCTCATGCTTGGATGGACATATAGGTCACCTGGGGACCTTGTTAAAATGCAGCTATTGATTCAGTAAGCCTAGAACGGGGTCTGAGATTCTGCATTTCTAATAAGCTTCCAGGACTACCCTTTAAATAGCCATGTCCTAGAGGAACAGACGTAGCCTGATGTGGTGTGCAACCTGAGAGTGGGTTCTGAGTCCCCGAACGAGACAAGGTACAGCCCCTGTAGAAAATATCTTCGGACAAGTGGGAAAATTAAAATATGGACTGAATATTATTATTAGATGATCTTACTGAGTTAACATTAACTGCCTTTGGCTATGATAATATCTTAGCAGTAAGTAGGAGATATGGGCTGAGTACATGTAAGTGAAATGTCACATTGTCTGCAACTTACTTTCGCGCGCGCGCGTGTGTGTGTGTGTATAGAGAGTGAGAGCGAGAGAGAGAGAGAACACACAAATATGGCAATATATTAACACAGTGAATTTAGGTTATATGGGCATTTCCCATTCTAGTTTACTGTAGGTTTGAACATTTTCAAAATAAAACTGGGCATACGATACAAGCCTTCTAACCCTTGAGGACGCTCAGCTTGCATTCCAGCTCCTCCGTAAACCCCTCTCACTCTAAGCAGACATTGTCTTCCTCTCCTGTGGTCTGTGGCATTCTGTGCCATTCTGCCCTGAACTCAAGCTCTTGGACGTTTGTGCCTCGCTCCTCAATCTAGAGAATTCCAAGAAAACAGAAGTCCTGCCCTGTTCCTTTGGCCCTCCCATCATAGCCCATCACAGGGTTTGACCCTGAGATTTTCAGAGGATTTTTTTTTTTCACTGATAAGTTGAATGCATGAAAGGGAGTAACTTGGGTAGAGGGAAGTATCACAGGGCATTTCAACTCACCTCTTAATTTTATTTGAACTTAAAAGTAAACAAACAAATAAAACCCCATATTACCATTCTAATCACTACTCTTAAACAGGCATGTAGTTCCACTCTTGGTAAGAATACATTGTCTAAAAAAGGAATTTTCTTTGATTATCAAGAGAAAGGAGCAAGTTATTTTCTTTTCTTTCTAGAAAGTGTCTCCTTGAAAACCTAATGATCCGGTGGGAATGCAGACTGGTGCAGCCACTGTGGAAAACAGAGTGGAATCTCCTGAAAGAACTAAAACCGGAGCTGCCTTTTGACCCAGCAGTGGCACTGCTGGGACTATACCATAAGAACCCTGAAACACCAATTCAAGAGAACATATGCACCCCAATGTTCATAGCAGTGTTATTTACAATAGCCAAATGCTGGAAACAGCGTAAGTGCTCGTCAGTAAATGAGTGGATCAAAAAACGGCAGGACATTTACACAATGGAATACTACGTAGTGGAAAGAAAGAAGGAACTCCTGGAACTGGAGAGTGTTATGCTAACTGAAATAAGTCAGTTGGTGAAAGACAAATACCATATGATCCCACCTGTAAGTGGAACCTAATCAACAAAACAAGCAAACGAGCAAAATAGAACCAGAGACATGGAAATAAAGAACAAACTGACAGTAATGGGTGGGGGGAGCGGATGACGGGAAAGAAGGGGAAGGGTCAAGTCAAAGAGCATCTATGAACAAAGGACTCATGAACAAAGACAACCGGGTGAGGGGAGGATTGAATGTGGGAAGTGGAGGGTGGGTAGGGCAAGGGAGAGTAATGAGGGAAAAATCGGGACAACTGTAATTGAACAACAATAAAAAAGAAAGAAGAAAGAAAGAAAGAAAGAAAGAAAGAAAGAAAGAAAGAAAGAAAGAAAGAAAGAAAGAAAGAAAGAAAGAAAAGGAAGAAAA
>PVJD01011561.1:0-45429 GCA_004026545.1 Mormoops blainvillei
CCTTAAATATCACATGTTCCTTCTGTTTAGATGCCCAAAGGATTTTTTTGTTTGTTTGCTTTGATTTAAAGTTCAGTAATTTTACTATAATCGGTCTCGGTGTTGGTCATTACAGAACCATATTTTCAGATACATGATATGTTCTTTCCATTTCAGCATCAATAAGAATAAGAAATACAATGGATTGAATCTCATAAAGTCATATTTCAAACCAGGAGTTTACAGTGATATAAAAAATCAATTGAAAAAATCAAATGGTCACCTTTGGAAGAAGACAGGGAGCCAACTCATTAGCCTAAAAACTTGTAAAGGAAAAAATGAAGTATCGATCCTGCCTTTTCTGTAGGAACACTGGGTAACCAAAGAGCTGATAAGGGGAAGATCTATTCATAAAAATATTTTCAGGTACTAAGTGAAAACAAAAAGACTGAAACAGAAAACAGAACACCCCCCATCATACCTGTGAGCAGGCTTATTTTAGATCACAAATCTCTTAGATTGCACCGACGGTGGCTGCTTACAATGTAATAAATCTGCAGTCGTCATCAGCCACCTGAAATGATTTGTTACTGATGTGAAGTAGGGAGGGAAGGACAATTGCACATAAAAGAACATACTGACGTCTTTCATGGAGTCTGTGCTGTCCAAAGCACAGACCTTTCAATCCTTTTGAGACTTTATTCGGAGCACAGGTGAGTCTGGAAGTGGTCCAGCAACAACGCAGGCAACACCACAGCGGGTCACACACGCGTCCTAAATACAGGTTTCCTTCCAGGCACAGCGGTGAGGGGAATGGACGGAAGCTGACTGAAATGACAGACACATAAACGCCAACAATACCCACTGTGGATCATAAGAGAATGTCCTGAGAGTTCACTGCGTGTAGCACCAGGCTAATTTCATTTGATCTCTCACAACAAACCTTTCAGGCACATACCGTTATTTTCCTAATTTATAAATAACTTGTACATTTCTCCTGGGTTATTGCCTGTCCCTGACACCATTCACACTCTTAAGAGGATGAGATTTTCCTGATTAACTTATACCAAGACTCACAGGAGTTTGGAACCTTCCCCACAGTCACGTATGTAACAAACATGGCAACAAAGAAAACGGGCATCGGTCCCGGGAAGGAGGGGTGAAGGGGAGAGGGGAGCTCTCGTCCACCTGCAACAAACCTTACAGACGTTGCCAGTGGGGAGTTTCCACTCCCCCACCCCCTTCCTGAGACACATTTGCAGTGTTCAGAAAGCAGTCAGAAGGGGAGAAATAAATAAGATCCCTTTTCCACCTCCTGGATTGAAGAGAGATGGGAGGAGGCTGCCAGTTTGCTTCGTAAAATTGCAGGATCAACTGCCTCCGGGAATAACAGTGAGCATTAGGGAAGCAGTTTCAACCCTCCGCGGGGGCGGGGGGGGGGGGCGGGAGTGTATTTGCAAAGAGAGAATTCCCTGCTGGGACAGAACAGAGCAAAGGTCCTTCCGCCAACCCACACCCTGCAGCAGACAGTCACGGTCACAGCTTTTCAGCACAGGACAGCACAGGAGAATAATGACAATCTCTATTATTCCGGCTCTAGAGCCCAAAGAGAAGTAACTCATGCTGGAATGAATATCGAAAGAGAATGGATCTTCTCCATGGAAGATGAGTAAGGAGAAATAACAATGGAACCCAAAAAATGAAAGGGGCAGCATAAAAGAGAAAGGGACACACGGCCCCGGAGGGCTCTAGTAAACATCGGTTTCAGACTCTCAATGAAAGTAAAGAATAACCAAACAGAAAGCAGAAGAGACATGATGTGAAAAACTAATACTGAAATGAAAATGGAGAAGTCATTCTAAGGAAAAAATCTAGGGAAACCGTGATGTAGTGAGATTTAAGGTGGCATCGCAAGCAATAAAGAACAAAATCTACATTCTGTTATCGATTATAAACTTACTGCTGCAGTCTGAATGTTTGCGCCTCCCCGCCCCCCAAAATCTCAAGGTGATAGTATGAGAGGTGGCACCTCTGGGAGGGGAGTAGGTCAAGAGGACAGAGCAGAGCCCTGTGACTGGGAAGCAGCACCTTTACAAAAGAACCGCAGAAAGTACGCAAGTACCTTCAGCTATGTGAGCTGACAGCAGGTTCTCCTCAGACACCAGAACTGCTGGAGCCCTGATCTCGGATTTCCCAGCCTTCAGAACTATCAGGAATAAGTTTCTGGTGTTTCTAAACTGCCCAGTTCATGGTGTTTTGTCATACCAGCCCAAATGGATTAAAGCACAAATGAGATTTTGTGCGTCTTTGCAGTTGTCATTTCTTCCAAGGACATAAAAAAATTGAGTTTTCTGTGCTTACCCTGAGCAATATCTATGTTTAATTGAGAACCAGAGTTAGTCCAAGAGTTTAGCATATTTACTGCTCAGACTCCTTATAAAGAAAAGCTCAGTATATTAGTAAATACATTTTATTTTGAAAATGAATGTAAGTGTCTCACTAGAAGTCACACAAAAGTTAATCAATTATGATCCCTGCAAGTTAAAAGTTTTGAAACATGAACACAATTTTAATCAGGTCAAGATATCTAATGAGGTGTTTAAGTAAAAAACAAAACAAAACAACAAACTTTGGATATGTTCTTGCTTTGCCTGGGTGATTAATTTCTTTGTTTGTTTTTGTTTTACACACTCTGCCATAAACTGTTTTTAAAATTCATACTTCATTATACCTGACTTCTTGTCATTTGCTCTTACTTAATAATAGTCGGTTAACAGCCGGGGTTGGTGTTCTCAAGGATGTGGCCCTGTCAATGAAGTGAATCTAAACAGTTTTTTTGTTGGTTTGTTTTGTTTTTAAGAAATCATTACAAGCATAAAGATAAAACTCTCATTCTAGTGTCTGGCAGAGGAAAAGATATATATATGAAAAACAAAACAAAACAACCCAAGGGACGGAGATCTGGAAAGGTAAAACTTAGTAGCAGCCCATCCATTCTAAATGTATTTGTTGTCCCTCTTCTTAATAGTTGTATTTGCTTAATCATACCTCGTGATGGCCTCTGTTAGCACCTTAATTTTTACTTGGCTTTTGTCCTATTTTTTTTTTTTTTGGTGCTGTGTTTAGATGTAAAAATTATAATTAAACTTTTGGTTGAAAAACAAAAAATATAAACTTAAGAAATTCTCCTAAAAATGCAGCGGCAAAATATGCTACGAAAGCAATCAGAAAAAAGAAATTAGATTATGACAAGTAACTCATCATTTAAAATAGGGGTAGTCAGCATTACGGTGAGATCAGGATCAATATTACAAAAGCAATAATTGCCTGCATAAAAGAAAAATTTCCCTATACGCATACCCGCAAATTTATAGAGCCTGTTATTAAGAAAAGAATATTCATAAAAGAAGCTAACATTTCAAGTTATTCCAGGGAAGCGATTTCTATTTTAACTTCAAGGATAAAGAAATAACGGTACAGGCATCCAGGCAACTATAACAAAATATAGAGAACTGGACTCCCGTTCTGTTTAGCCCTCTGACTGCCGAAGAACAAAGTACTCCCGTCTTCAGAGCCGCGAGGGAAAAGGACTATGACCAAGCATTCCCAAGCCGCCGCCTTCCCCTTTACGTGCAGAAGTGGTAGAACGCACCTATATATGCAAGTACTCAGAAAATAACCTCTCTCTATATTTTTTCCTCATAAAAAGTTATTCCCAAAATAATAGAAAAATGGCAACACAAATATCAGCCAGGAAATATCTACTGTTACCAGGACTCGCAGTGAGTAATGAAAATGGTAAAATACAGAATCACATCCCCAAAATCTCATGTTTTATTTTAAATACCATAAATACTATTTGAAGAAAATATTTAACCTTGTACTAACTAGTGGGAAAAAAATGAAAGTCATATAAATGAACTAATAAAAATTTCCAAATATTTCTCACATTAAAAAATAAGTAGGGGAAGAAACACTGGAGACAGTAAAAGTTTGCTAATTGACTTTTGTGATAAAAGAAGTTTTATTGCTGGTACTGCTAGATGGAGAAGCCCGGTTTAAATGACAAAGCAAGGCAAGTCCATCTAATTAAGCACCGGGTAGCAGGAAACAACAGGCAATCGCGACGAGGCGCTGAAGAAAAATCATTTTGAATTTAATGTATTCTATATGCCACACGAACCACAAAACTGAATAGAAAAGTCATTTCAACGATGAAGCCAACTAAAATGTGGCACGATTTTGGAATGTGAGGAAAGAGTCCATTTTTACAACTCCAGGACTCTTCCCCTTTCATCTGTACAGGTCATGTGAAGGGAATACAATTCTAAACACAACTTGATAAAGCCCCGAATAGCTTTAAATATTCAATATATAATTTATAGTCTAATCCCATGTGTGTTACCTTAAAATTTTACAACTAAATTATAGACAAAGTACAGAAGAATTAATTGGGACTTATTATGGACTGGACTATGTCTCCCCGAAATTCAAATGCTGAAGCCCTAATCCCCAGTACCTCAGAACGGGGTTGTATTTGGAGATCGGGCCCTTGAAGGTGACTGTGCTGAAATGAGGCCATTGTCCTGGCCCTAATCTGATCTGACTAGTGTCTTCGTAAGAAGAGAAGAGCAGGAAACCCCAGGGAGGAGCAAGCCCACAGGGAAGGCCCAGGGAGGTCGGGAGGTCAGGGTGAGAAGGCCGCAGGTCGCAAGCCAAGGAGAGAGGCTGCAGGAGGAACGGCCCCTGGCCAAAGCTAGATCTGGACGCCTGACCTCCGGAATTGTGAAAGAATACATTTACATTGCTCATGCGCCCCAGTGTGTGGTAGTTTGTTAAGGCAGCCCTAGCGAACTCATACAGAACTTAAAACAGAGAGAGATATCATCCAACCTCCTGTTACAACCTGAGGAGGGGAAATATATGGAAGGAGAGGGAGGGGGATGATAGCCACTCTGATCCTTGCATCTGAGACAGTAGGAAATCAAAGGACAGTATCTAAACTTTAGAAAACAGAAATAAACCTTTAAGCATGTCATTTAAAGTTACAAAGGCACCCAGAAAATAAGTAGAGTTACAAAATAATTATCAAAATGTGGCAGGTAGGGAAAAGGGGGAAATGAGGGCTAATATAAGTGGGCTAAATCTTCTTCCGAACCCAGAGTCGATCTTATTAAAAGTTCAGCAATATTTATTGAACATCTGTTACCCACCAGGCACTATTCAGGGCACACGAGATTCATCGGAAAACAGGCTGCTTGTCCTCATGGAGTTAAATAATACAGCAGAGGAACAGACAATAAACAACAGATCTGTGATGAAGGACAGGGGGCGCCATTACAGACCCGGGAGCCAGCGGAGGGTCACCTTACAGGACCAGCGAACTTGGGTCAAGGTACTTGGCCAGCCAGGGCTAATCCTGCCAGGAGCTCAGGTCCTTACAAGCGGGCCTTTAGGGTGCAGATTGGAGAGGCGTAGGACAAAGAGTGGATCTGGAGGGACAGAGGAACCATTTCCAGTGTGACATGAAAAATAAGTACATCGTCTAAGTTTCTTGGAGACGATACATGCTCTGAGGGAAAGACAAATGTGACAGGTCAGATCAGAAACAAAGGGAGGTAGAAAAGAGCCTGCAGTTGTAAGCAGAGGTGCTCAGGTATGTCTCCTTATTTGAGCAAACACTCGGAAAGATGACGGGTGAGCCTTGTGGATATCCCGTGCATCAGTAGTCCAAAAGGCAGCAGCGGCCAGTGCAAATGTCCAACCATGGGAACACGGGGACACACTGGACAAATAAAGCGCGGAGCCTAAAAATGGTCATTCAACGTTAGCATTTTAGGCAAGTGCAGGGTAACATTTCGTTTATGCAAAAGGTATTAATGGAGCAGCAAAGATGTGCCTATTACCGTTCTAGGTCTTGAGAGTCCAGGACATTAGGATAGGAGACAAGGTACAAGCTCTCTAGAAGCTTACGTGCTAATGCAGTAGACATCACATAGCCAAATAAGCAAGGAGATAAACAAAGTGACTTTCTTCTACAAGGAAAACAAGGTAAAATGAGAGAGGGAAGTAGGAAGACCGGCCGTTCCGGAGTGAGTGGTCTGAGAAGGCCTGTTTGCGAGCTGGAATCATGAAGAGGTAGGTCGGAGAAGATTGGCAGCGGAGGGATACCAAACACAGAGATGTGAAGCGCGAGGGAACTGAAGGTATTTGCAAATTAGAAAGAAGACGGGTTTAACAAACAATAACAAACAAACAGGATGCAGAACCGGTAACAAAGAGGAATAAAGAAGGAAACTACTTTTTACTGTTTGCCTTTCTGTTCTGTTTGATAAAAGTTAAAACTCCTGAATATTGCAAGTTGAATGACAATACCAAAATGTATAAAGTAAAATCAAGGTGAACTAGAACAGCAGCAGCGCACTGGGCGTCCGTAACTCATATCTGTCTGGCCTTAAATCAAATGAGGGGGTAACCATAATATTAATACAGGGAAGGCAAGGATGATTCATTTTCTAGTCTTAAGTGATCGAATTCTGAAACGTTATAACTTTATGTAATTTTACATTTATAAGTTGACACATAAATTTCTGAATTCTAAAGAAGGACCCGTTTTATATTCTTTACTGATGTTTATGAGGACCCAGAAACTATTAAATTCCATAAACCAATGAATTCTTTTTCCAACTAAGCAAGTTTGAGTTGGGTTTTTGTCCTTGCCGACTCTTTGCTCAAGCCACTTCCAGCATTTTTATCTACAGCATCCTTCTGTCTCTGCCTAAACATTGTCTCTGTTGTCTTTCTAATCGATTCCTCACATTTCACATGATCAATACTCAGCCTCCAACCTCTCTCCTCTTCATTTCACTGGAAAGACGGTGAGGCACGTGACTACGTTCAGTGTTATTTATGTCTTAAATGTATTTTTTCTCCAAGTCTGCCAGTCTCTGGAGTTAGAACAGGCAATCTCAGACGGTCGTACCTAATCACGTGATTCTCCCTTCTTAGTAAAAAGGAAGGTTCTGCCCCCACGAGGACTATACTTTACAGACATACTGTGTTTAGATTCTGTAATTGCCCTATTTATCAAGACTCATACAAAAGTCTATGTGCTTTTGTTACAAATCTTCTGGAGAAAAAAAATAAAACATTAAAACACAATGTTTAAAAAACTGGAAGTTGGTTCTTCAGAAACCATGTAATTATCTTTAACAAATTTACAAGTTGTTTTTTTTAATCTCACCAGATCTTTCTGGCACATAAATACAATCAAATTATTTGATTGCTTAAAATGTCAGTGGACCTGTCTGATTAAAATCCAAATTCTTATGGCTGTGGGGGCCACATGATTGTTGCTGCCTGGGGCTCTTGATTTTGGTTGTCACAGCCCATCAAGTCACGTCCTGTACTTCAGCCATACCCTGCAGTCTGGAATGCCACGCTGTCCCTCATGCCTGTGCCTTTGGACCTGCTATGTTTGAACCTGGAAAGTCCTCTCCGTCTCCTGAGTTTCAGCCCTGAGAAGTGAAGAAAGCCAAGTGAGAGTGAACGCCTGGCCAATGAAGAAAGAGAATGAAGCAGCCTGAGCCCATGATGCCTGAAGAGGAGGAAGGGTGCCCCGGGACTGTGGCGGGGCCCTGACATGGACCGTGGGCAAGCCGCATGGTTTCCCTGAGAGCTCTCGCCTGTCAAGTCTAGACATGGTAAATTAATGAGACTGGAGCACTGGCAAGTTTGTGAGATTGTCTGCAAGGGCTGGCGAACTCAGGGAAATACTTCTTGATAATGAGAGAGAGGGCAGCACTGCTTGTGGAGAAACGTGGTGGGGAAGGTCTGGCACAGGAGTTGCTCCTGATGAGGACACGGGGGCAATATGGGGACCTGGGATGAGGATGAAAGCAAGGTCTGTGAAATCAGAAGTGCAAAAGCAGTCAAGACAGGCTGTTCATAGGAGTGAACCTACTTCAGGGAGAAAATGAGGAGATGGGTGATTTCTTCAGTTTACAGTTTCTTTTTTAATTTTTATTGAATTTATCAGGGTGACATTGGTTAATAAAATTATGTAGTATCAAGTGTACAAATCTACATCATCTGCGTGTTGTATTGTGTGTTCACCACAAGTCAAGTCTCCTTCCATCACCACTGATCCCCTCTTACCCTCTTCTATCTCCCCCCAAGCCCCCTTTCCCTCTGGTAATCACCTTACTGTTGCTGGTGTCTACAAGTTGTTGGGTGTTATTTTTGGCTTAATCCTGTCAACTTTTTCACCAGGCCCCCAACCTCCCTTCCTTCTCACAGCTGTCAGTCTGTTCTAGCAATCTACGAGTCTGTTTCTATATTGTTTATTAGATTCCATATGTAAGCGAAATCACATCATATTTATCTTTCTTTAAGTGTCTTATTTCACTGAGCGTAATACTGTCCAGGTCCATCCATGCTATCACAAAAGGTAAGACTTCCTTCCTTTTTTTTTAATAACCAAGTAGTATTCCATTGCATAAATGTACCACAGTTTTTTTTTAATCCACTCATCTACTGATGGGCACTTGGGGTGCTTACAAATCTTGACTATTGTAAATAACACTGCAATAAACACAGTGGTGCATATATTTGTTCAAATTCGTGTTTTGGGGTTTATTTGGATATATTTTCAAAAGTGGAATTGCTGGATCATAAGGAAGTTCCATTTTTAATTTTTGGAGGAAACCCTATACTGCTTTCCAGAGCGGCTGCCCCAGTCTGCATTCCCACCAACAGAGCATGAGGGTTCCCTTTTCTCCACATCCTTGCCAGCACTTACTGCTTGATGATTTATTGATGTAATCATTCTGACAGGTGTGAGGAGATATCTCATTGTGGTTGTAATTTGCATTTCTCTCATGATTAGTGATGTTGAGCATCTTTCCTATGTCTATTGTCCATCTGTACGTCTTCTTCAGAGAAGTGTCTGTTCAGGCCCTTTGCTCATTTTTGGTTGGATTTTTGTGTGTGTATGTGTGTGTTCAGTTGTATAAGTTCTTTATAAATGTTAGATGTTAACTCCATGTCAAATGTATCATTGGTGAATATATTCTACCATTCGGGGGGGCTGTCTTTTTAATTTGCTGATGGTTTTCTTTGCTGTGAAAAAACTTTTTAGATTGATGTAGTCTCATTTGTTTATCTCTTTTCCCTTGCCTGAAGAGATAGATAAGAAAAAATATTGCTATGAGGAATTACCAGGGTTTTACTGACTATGATTTCTTCTAGGATTTTTATGGTTTAAAGTCTTACTTTAAATCTTCAATCTATTTTGAATTTATTCTTGTGCATGGTGTAAGAAGGTGGTCTAGTATCATTTTTTTGCATGTATTGGTCCAATTTTCCTAACACCATTTATTGACCAGACTGTCTTTACCCCACTGTATGTTCTTGCTTCCTTTGTCAACTATTAATTAACCTAAAGACTTATTTCTGGGCTTTCTATTCTCTTCCATTGATCTATATGTCTGTTTTTATGCCAGTACCATGCTGTTTTGATTACTATGACCTTGTAGTATAGTTTGATAGCTGGTAGGATGATTCCTCCAACTTTTTTCTTCTTTCTCAAGATTGCTGTTGGTAAATGGGGTCTTGTTGTTCCATATACATTTTTGGAGATTTGTTCTAGTTCTGTGAAATATACCATTGGTATCATGATAGGAATTGCATTGAATCTATAGATTGGTTTCGGTAATTGGTTAAATAAATTTTAGTGATGTTTGTTCTTCCTATCCATAAACATTATGTATGCTTCCACTTATTTGTTTCTTCTTCAATTTCTTCAGTGTCTTATAATCTCCCAAGACAGGTCTTTTACGTCCTTGGTTAAATTTATTCCTAGGTATTTTATCCTTTTTGAAGCACTATGACTGGGATTGTTTTCCTTAGTTTCTCTTTCTGATAGTTTATTATTGGTGTATAAAAATGCAGCTGATTTCTGGATATTTATTTTGTATCCTGTTACTTTACTGAAGTTATTTATTAGTTCTAGTAGCTTTCTGATGGGATCTTTAGGGTTCTCCTTATATAGTATCCTGTCATCTGCAACTAATGACAATTTCACTTCCTCCTTTCTGATTTAGATGCTTTTTATTTCTTCTCCTTTCTGATTTCTGTGGTTAGGACTCCCAGTGCTACGTTGAATAAGAGATACGAAAGCAGACATTCCTGACTTGTTCTCTATCTTAAGGGAAATGCCTTTAGTTTTTGCCCATCGTGTATGATGCCGGCTGTGGGTTTGTCATCTATGGCCTTTATTACATTGAGGTTTGTTCTCTCTATTCCCACTTTATTGAGAATTTTTATCATAAATGGCTGCTGGACTTTGTCAAATGCTTCTTCTGCACCTGTTAATATGATCATGTGGTTTTTATTCTTCATATTGTTTATGCAGTGCATCATGTTTATTGATTTCTGGATATTGTACCAACCTTTCATCCCTGGAATAAACTCCACTTGATCATGGTGTATTATCTCTTTAATGTATTGCTGGATCTGTTATGCTAGTATTTTGTTGAGGATTTTAGCACCTATGTTTATCAGGGAGACTGGTCTATAATTTTCCTTTTGTTGTGTTTTTATGCGGTTTGGGAATTAGGATAATGTTAGCCCCCTAAAATGAGCTTGAGAGTCTTCCCTCCTCTTGAGGGAGGGAAATTTTGGAATAGTTTGAGAAGGATAGGTATTAGTTCTTCTTTGAATGTTTGGTAAAATTCACCTGTGAATCCATCTGGTCCAGGACTTTTGTTTGTTGGAGTTTTTTGATTACTGCTTCAATTTTACTAGTTGTAATCTATGCAGATTCTCTGATTCTTTCTAATTCAGCTTTAAAAGGTTGTATGTTTCTAGGAATTTATCCACAGATTCCAGGTCATCCAATTTGTTGGCATATAGTTGTGAGTAATATCTTCTTACAACCCTTTGTATTTCTGTATGTCAGTTGTTAATTCTCTTTCAATTTGGAAATGAAGATTTGACCAAACTTTGTGTTAGGTATGTTGCTGTTCATTATAATATTCTCTCCAGTTTTCTGAATTTTTGAAGTAGTTCACATTTTTTAAAAGAAACCAGGACTTCTAGGTTTTTATAAGTAAATGCAGGGGTGGGGGGGGCACATAAATATAAATCTCACACTCTCTAAAACACACAAACGCACAAAAAGGGAGATAAAACCAACCACAATCAATGTCGTCAGTAAAATGATGAGACAAAGAATATTAAAAATCTCATGTGTGTGAGGAAATAAATATTTAAACCCACAGAAATAGCTACAGAGTCCACGTCTATGAAGAGTCAGATGGAGAGCGCAGGAGAAAGAAGGGGATACAGATGATGAGATGCCCACCTGGGAAAGGCAGGAAAATCCATGACAAAACTAGTAAAACAATAAGAGAACTCAATGAGGCTGTCTGATATAAAATAAACATTAAAAAAATCAATAACTTTCATATATACACTCTATAACCAATTGAATGTGTAATGAAAAAGAAAATATTTTGGTAGCAATGAAATAAAAAGTAAAATTCTTAGAAAGAAACTGAACACAAACTTTGCAAAAGCTATAGGAAGAAAACATTGGGAATTTGCCTAAAAGATCCAAAAGTAGACTTGAACAAATGAAAAAACATTTCTTGCTCTGAATTAGAATGACAACATCAAACAGATGTCAATTCACCACCAGCTAATGCATGAATTTAAAGTAACCCTAATAAAAACAACACTTTTTGTCCTAAAGATAGACAAGTTTATTCTTTTTGGGTCCTCTCTCTTTTTTTCTTGATGAGTCTGGTTAAAGGTTTGTCAATCTTGTTTATCTTTTCAGGGAACCAGCTCTTGGTTTCACTGATTTTTTTTTTTAAGATTCTGTTTTGTGTATTTCTGCTCTGTTCTTTATTATTTTCTTCCTTCTACTCACTTTGGGCTTTGTTTGTTGTTCTTTCTCAAGTTCTTTTAAGTGTAACGTTAGATTGTTCATTTGAGATTTTTCTCGTTTCTTGAGATGGGCCTGTAATGCTATGAATTTCCCTCTTAGGACTGCTCTCCCCGTGTCCCATAGATTTGGGATTGTTCTGTTCTCCTTTCATTTGTTTAAGGTAATTTCTTCCTTGATCTCATTGTTAACCCATTTACTATTTAGTAACATGTTATTTAGCCTTCAAGTCTGTATGTTTTTCAGCTTTATTTCTTGTGATCGATTCCTACTTTCATGCCATTATGGTCAGAGAAGACACTTGATAAGATTTCTTCTTAAATTTATTGGGACTTGTTTTATTTGTGTCCTAACATGTGGTCTACCCTAGAAAACGTTCCACACACACTTGAAAACAATGTATACTTAGCTGCTTTGTAGTAAAATGCTCTGAAGATATCAATTAAATTCATTTTATCTAGTGTGTCATTTAAGGCCACTGTGCCCTTGTTGATTTTCTGTCTGGAAGGTAAAGCCGTTGATGTCACTGAGGCATTAAAATCCCTGATTATGACTGTATTACTATCTATCTCTCCCTTTATGTTCTTCAAGATTTGACTTATATAATTAGGTACCCCTATTTTAGATACATAAATGTTTACTAGGGTTATATTCTCTTGTTAGGTTGCTCCCTTTATCATTATGTAGTCTCCTTCTTTGTCTCTTATTATAGTCTTTGTTTTCAAGTTTATTTTGTCTGACAGAAGTATTTCTGTAGGGTCCACTCTTCCGTGAATAGTGTTTGGGAAGCAGAAAGAAATACAAAATATATGTTTGGCCAAGAGTCAAAGCCCTTGTGGGCCTGCTGTTCATATGCCACAGTGTCCTCAGAACTAGGAAGTGTTCAAATTTCATGTAACCTATTCAGTTATGAGGTTAATAATTAATGAGAAAGATATTATCTGAGTATACATTTGAAAATGCAACAGATGCTTTAAAAGGGTATTATTTCCTGCACCAAAGATATAGTCTACCTTAAAAATTCATGTATTAAATATCATCTTTAAAGTGTAAGGACAGCTGCACACACTATTAAATGCAATCATGAGTAAAAACAATTCACAGTGTGAACAGAAGTCAATAGAGATCAAAAACAAAAAACACAAAAAGGAATGGAGGAGTGAAAGGAGGCACTTTTTTCATTAATTTCTGGAAATATAAAAGATAACCTTTTTGTAATGACTGAAAAAATAACATTTTCTTCAGGAGAGGTAGCTTATGTTCATTATAGGAAAAAAATGGGAAAAATAAGGAATTTGGAGTCACCAATAACTACACGAAATAGCAATTACACCTATTAATATTTTAATAATTCTCCTTCCACACTTATTTCCATGCATATATGGACCCTGTTGTATCTTATATACTTTAAAGCCTGATTTTTACATTATAAAATATCATAAACATTTTCTGCATTAATTATTCTTCTAACACATATTTTAAGAATATAGCATTCAATTAAATAGATGTAGCATGCTATATTTAAACAGTGCCTACTGTTAAACATATATTGAGTATGAGTATTGAGTACTTTTCTGTTTTTTTAATGTTATTATGAATAGCCTTACAGCTCAGTTTTACAGATTTCCATAATAGTGTCATTAAGCCATATCTTTCAATCCATATTGTGTGGTGTGAAGGGATTCTAATCCCTTGAAGTACTCAGACCAGCAAATGATTCTATGATCAAAAGAGTTTAGACAAGAACTTTTTAAAAAATATTCTCTTGAAGTTCATAGTGTACCTTGGCAAATTTAAAACTCTGAGCACTTCGCCTGCTCAAAATCTTTATTTAAGTCAGCATTTTGCCAAATTCTTTAAGCCACATAAAATCCTTCAAATTCACGTGCACTTACTAATATGCCTCAGAAACACATGTCCTAGAATTCTGGAAAGTGAGATGGCTGAGTCAAAGTGCAGGACTATTTTAAGGCTCGTGATAGGAAGTGCTAAATAGTCTCCTATAAAGAATCTGCAGTATTGAGGATGGTCTCTTTCCCCAAACCAACAAGAACAACAAGAATTATCATCTCTTTGCCTTTGTAAAATTGATAGGTGGCAAATTATGTTTTAATTGGCACATTCCATTTATTAATGAACTTGACCTTCATTTCACATTTGTTGATGACATATATATTTTTTCTTTGTGTAAGTTGCTTATTCGTGACCTTTTCCTATTTTTATATTATGGTGATTATCTTTCCCTTTGTTTATTGTAAATCCCTTTGCATATAAATAATATTAATATCTTTCTACCTTATGTTCTTTCCAAACATTGTCTGAGACTGTTATTTTTCAATTATTTATGGTGTTTTATAATCTTAGTTATTTTTCACAGAAAAAAAATAGCAAAAAATTTCATGTATGGTTTCTGCTTCACTGTCTCAGTAAAAAGCTTTCCCCACTAAAAAATTATATAAATTTTGACTATTAAGCTAATAAGAAATATTTTGGCAAAGAAACCAGGTGCAAGAGCAATATACCATAATCAATATATTTTCTATAAAAAGATCTTATTTACCATAAAGAAGCAAACACTGTAAAGTTTCTAGGAATGAACTTTATAAAAAATATGTAAGATCTTTATGGAAAATACTATAAAATTTTATTGAAGGGCATAAAAGCTGTACAGAATAAATTAGGGATTTTGTATGCTATTGGATAGGAAGAGTCAATATCATAAAGATGTCAGACTTTTTATATTAATCCATAAAGTTAATTCAATTCTAATAAAAGCCTCAAAAAATTTATTATTAGAACTTGACAAGCTAATTCTGAAATTAATATAGAAAAATAAATGTGTAAGAACAGCCAAGATTATTAAGAAAAAGGAGAACAAGAAGGAATAATTTGTCCTACCAAATATTAAGATGAGTTATGATATTATGATAGCTAATCCATAGGACTAGACAAATAAATCTTTTATAAAATAAGGAGTCCAGAAACAAGCCCATACATAGGTGACATTAGTATATTATAAAAGTGACATTTCAAGTTACTAGGGGAGAATTAACCATTAACTAAGTAGTGTTGGTAAAGGTGATTATCTACTTTTAAAAATAAAATTCACGCAAAATACAAAGAATTGGAGAAAAATATAGACTACGTCTTTTCTACTAGAACAGGAAAGATTTTCTTAAACAAAAGATAATGAACAGAATTTATCAATTAAAATCGCTGAATTTGGCCACATCAAGGAATATCTCTGACAAATGACTTCATTAGAAAAGACATAAAATACAAATGAAGGCTCTGTAGCAAATGTAACAAAGAAAAGAACAGCCACTGTGGAGATATGCGAATGCTCAGCAAAGGGCCTCTAACGCTAAGAAGGCTCTCCGTAACCAGCGCCCCAGTCATGTGCTTTCTGGCTGGTAGCCATCTTGCTTTCCCGGCGTCCTGTGCTTAAGAACGAGAGGCTGTGGCAGGGGGCCTGGAAGTCCCCGGGAGATGGGTGGCTTGTACTCCGCTCCAGAAGAGGCCATTCCAAGTCGACTCTATTAAGGATGATCATTTTTTAGTATTTTTAAAGATCGGATAACAAATTATTTCCAAAGGGCTGTTCTTCCTCTTCTCAGTGCTGTTTACATTCATTTATTTGAAATATTTTAATACGTGTTAAAGTTGTTGGTATGGTTTTCTGTATTGTTTCCCATAAGTAACAGAAAATCCATTTCAGTTTACTTCTTACAACAGCAAAACTATTTGAACTGGCCTTGTTTTCATGGTGTCTTAATTCACCAATTGCTGAGTATTTTCATCAGATCATCACTGAAGGGCAAGTGAATGTGTTTTGGTCCAAGTCAAGTCTGTGGTTTCCAGTGGGCTTTTACTAGATACACCTTGGGTAACCTGAAGTGGCATCGTCTGTCCCCACTGTCTGAGACTCTGAGATAAGAACCTAGGAACAACGTCGTGATTATTCTTCTGTCTATATGGGGCTCCAAGGCTGAACCAAGGGACAGTCAGTGGGGACGAGGTAAGGCTGTATCCTGCACAAGCTTAGACTCTCTCTAAGAGAGACAATGTGGATACCAAGTGGTTGTTTTTTAACGCAGCATTGTCTTTTGTGGAGCTAATCTCTTACCCTTCTTTCGAGTACTGTGTGTTTCATTACCAGCCTGTTGTCTCAGATTCTTTAGGGTGAAAAACTGAAAAGATCTGCTATAGAAGCAGCTAACTAGACAATAATTTACCAATAAGTTTTTTTAACTTAATTTAATGGTATGCCCAACAGGCTATAGATTTTAAGAATTTTCATTTTCACTGTCTTTTCTTTTTTTTTTAATGGGAACAACTGCCAATTGGAAGGTTGGTAAGTAGTTTCTGCCTGTTAGGGTTCATTTAAGATTCTTTTTTTGTCCTTGGGACATACTCTCTCCTGGAACAAAAATTAACCAGCATGAAGATTTGGCTCAGATAAGAAGATACAAGAAAAATGTTAATCCATTGTTTCAAGGAAGATTTCCTGAACGGAGAAAAATAGCCTCGATGCAGAAGAAATTTCCTAAAACATGTACAGTTTTCTCTTTAATAAAGTAAAAGGATTGCATTAGTGGTTTCCTCTGCCGATCAGACACTTTTCGGTATGGTCTTGTCTAGAACCCTGGCTTAGACTGCCTTAGATATGAAAACTGTGTTTTGCTCTTAGAAGCTGCCTGTTTGTCTTCGCCCAGGCCTCCACTAACGGGAGGTTTGGAGCCAAAGCCGGGCTGCAACAGCAGGACCAAGCAGGGCTGTTTCTCTTCTCCGAGGCCAGAAAAAAAGCATGATAAGCAATGGCTGGGCAAAAAACGTCCACGGAGATCCTACTGGCCACTGGATCTCCGTGGGGGTGACGCACAGACCATAACAAGCCAAGCTGCTGTGATCGGCAGGCTGCGCCCTGCGGTGCGGGGTGGAAGGGGTCTCATAAAAGTGATTGATGTTTATGTTGCCAATGAGTCATTGGGGTTGAATCAAAATGGCTTTTATTTATTTATCTAGAAAGTATTTATTGAGACAGGCCCTAGCATGCAGCTGGGCCACAGGGGAGGGAAAAAAAAAAGCAAATTACTGCTCTTTTGGAGCTGTTATTGTAGAGGAAGAGATCCAAAAACGAAAGTAATAATTGCGCAATATGACAGGAGGGCTGGTGCTAGAAAAGGAAGCCTGGTGGGAGGGACGGAGAAGGGGGGGTGAGAGGAAAGGAGCGCTGCGTTTCAGGGGTTAATGAGCATGGCCCTCGCTGACCAGGTGGCTTCTGAAGAGGGACCTGTCACAGCCGAGGAGGCCCCATGCAGCCCTGGGGAAGAGCTCTCTGCGCAGAGCGGGTGCAGCGAGGGCTCAGCGGGAGCGCCAGGAGGAGCGCGGCTGGGTGTTTCTGTGCACCGGTAACAGGACAGTAGGGCTGGAAGGGAACAAACAGGGAACGACGGGCAGAAAATGAGGCCGGAAAGGTAGCTGAGGGGCAGATCGCAAAGGGCAAAATAGGCTGTGCATAGGACTCAAGACTTTACTCTACAGAAGATGGGAAGCCTGTGGAGGGATTAGAGCAGAAGCGTAACAGGGCGGACTAAACTGAACACATCTGCCTAATCCCCGCCACCCCCGACGCCTCAAGTTTAGACATAAGATAAAAGGTAGAGATAAAAATAAGAAATCTATGATACCAGGAAACAAGAAAGAGTGTCATCAGTGTATTGCAGAAATTCTGTAAAATTCAAGAAAAATAGAAATCAGTCCTCGGATCATATTGACAAAGGAAACTATTACCAGAAAACACATGCCAGAGGCAAGGGTGGAGACGGCAGTGATTGGAGGCCCAGGTTCCAAAGCGGAGAGGCGGCAACCGGGATGTCCCCCGCGCTGTCCTGGGCTCGTGCTGAGTGGCTGGCAGCAAAGGTGTTGATTCCCCACCAAAACAGCAGCAAAAACATGGCTGGAAAGTCTGAGCACCGCCGCACCTTAAAACATATGGAAACACGAGCCCCCGTATCAGAAAAACAAGCTGCTAATGTATTCCACCGGAAGAATATCTCACCCTTCCCCAGCAATCCCTGTAAGCAGCATCTTACAGTCAAAGCTGCTTCCTCAGAGGGACGAGCAGGTGCTCTTAAACACGAAGATAAACAGACAAGCCAGAATGGCCAGCATCTGGAATGAAGCCAACACTGTGAAATGGAGTCAACGGCGTCAAAACCTGGAGAACTAGAATTGAAGAAAAGTTAACAGAGAAGATAAAAATAAAATTTTAATAAGCGTAATTAATAATTTCATATTTGGGAGGATAGCAAGCTCATGAAAAGAAACAACTAGGGAATCTTAGAAATTTAATATGCTTCTCAAACTCTTAAAAATGTGTAGATAGAGAAAAGGGAAAAAAGAAAAGAAATTACAGATAGGCTGAATTACACAACAGACACAACTGAAGAATGAATGAGTTAAGAGGATTGGGCTGAGGAATATTCCCAGAGGAAAACAAAAATAGCTAAAACTGATTAAATTTGAAGAAAAAGTTAAATGACATAGAAGAGAGAGGAAGCCTCAGAATCCATCTAAGGGGAAGTCCAAAGGAGAAGAACGTAAATCTTGGAGAAGAAGAAACCATTTAAAATCTACTAGAAGACAATTTCTCAGAGCTGAGGAGAAGAATCTCTATTTCAAAGAATGTCAGGCAACTAATTTAAAAAAAATTTAAAAAAGGACCCATGCCCTATAATTAGATACATAGTAATGAAATTTCTGAACTCAAAAGATTAGGAGAAAACCAAAGAGAGGAAAGCAAACAAATTGGCCTTGGTTTGGGGTCATGAACATGCAATATAATATAAAGATGAAGTATTATAGAATTGTACCCCTGACACCTATATAATTTTATTGACCAATGTCACCCCAATAAATGCAATTAAAAATAAGACAAGAAAAGAAACTATCATAAGGTATCAAATTAGTAGCATTAAACACGAGAAGACACTGGGGAACTCTCTTTTTTCTTTTAAGAAAAATGACTCATACGGGACAGGAGTGCATGGACACCACTCACAGCGTGGCCAGGAACAGGAGCTCATTCAACAGCACACAGCACACACACAGAATCTTAGACTCAGTCCAGCTAACATTCAAGTGGGAAAAAATAATAAAGACAATTTCAGATCGCCATACACTTAGAAAGCTGACCATTCATTGACCTTCCCCAAAAGAATTACCTAGACTCTAGTCCAGCAAAAACAAAAACAGAAAGGAAAAAAAAGTCATTTAAAAAAGAAGATAATCTGGGCTCCAGATAAAAATGGTAGCATATAAACAAGTAAAAACCACAGTTAAAGCTAAATAATTATTGATGCACCCAGACAGATGAGGCTGAGTTGGTTCAGCATCATCCGGTGATGCGAAACGTTGCCAGTTTGATTCCCAGTCAGAGCACATGCCTAAGTTGCAGATTCGGCCTCTGGTTTGGGTGCACGCAAGAGGCAACTGATCAATGTTCCTCTCTCACATCCATGTTTCTCTCCCTCTCATTTCCCTCCATTCCCCTCTATAAATAAATAAATATATACATAAATAAATAAAATATTTAAGTAATTACTGATGCATAATGAAAATATAATTATCTGAACCAAAAAGTAACCCCGGGAGTAAATTAATCCTGTAGAAATAAATTCTGAAGAAGAGGGAGACCTGGGCTCCAGGGAATGTTAACGTTTGTAGCATCCCCAAGTAAAGAGGTAAGTGTGCCCCTTCCCAGTGAAAGCAGGCTTTCTAGTCCAAGTGAACAGGAGGCCGACCTGCCCAGGGGCTTTTGCCAGATTTGCCTGTGTGGCCTTAGCGCCCATTTATAATAGCCCTGAATCGCATTCCAATTGCCCCAAGTCTTCGGCAAAGCCTTGTTAAAGCCATACGCATGGTCTCATACTGAGGGGATTTTGTAGTAAGTATTATGCCTCTTTATGGCCGAGAGAGAGAGGGAGAGAGAGAGAGAGAGAGAGAGCGAGAGAGCGAGAGAGAGAGAGAACCAGAAGCTCAGCTACCTTATGAGCTTCAGAAGCAGCACGTTGACACATTCAGGGCACCAGAAGGAGATATTTAAGGAATTTGATTCCAGGCTACACACTGAGTTGGAGAAATCACCAGGTTAAGGGAGGGACTAATATCGAGCAAGCTGGTGGGGGTTTGTGCAGGAAAAAAAGCTACCGAAAGGAAGTATAACCTATTTCGTGGTCACAGAGTGGCAACGCAGGGGACTGATGAGTTACAATGAGAAATTTTATCCTAGTCCTGGTTTCATTATTCAGGAAGCCGCAAATGCCACAGAGAAGGTAAGGTGCTCTCAGCAGAGTAAAACTATCTTTTTAGCACTCAGTGGCTCAATTAGAGAAACCATGAAATCGGGTGAAAGCAGATTCTCATCGATATAAGGCTGCCAGAGAGACCTCAAGCATCTCTGTTTCCTTGGACCCACATAAATCTGATTATACGCAGAAAACATGGGTTACACCAGACTCTCTGCTTCCCACTGAAGAAAGGACACACTGGAATTTTGCTGAAATAATAATATGAGTTACAGGGCAGAGCTAACAACTGGAGCAACGAAAAATCACGGAACTCTTAGAAACCATGTTGTCAAACCACTTGTTCTTCACTTAAGGAAAGTGAAAGTTTTTTCAGAGAATTAAATAATTCTACATCAATAGATCAACAAACAAAAACTGCTGGCGAGGATGCGGAGAAAAAAGAACCACCATGCACTATGGTTGGGAATGCAGATTGGTGGTGCCGCCACTGTGGAGAACAGTATGGAGTTTCCTCAAAAACTTAAAAATGGAACTGCCTTATAAGCCCACAATCTCACTTCTGGAAATATATCTGAAGAAACCCAAGACACTAATTTGAAAGAATATATGCACCCCTATGTTCATTGCAGCATTGTTTCCAATAGCCAAGATTTGGAAGCAGCCCAACTGCCCACTAATAGATGAATGGATGTGTGGTACATTTACACAGTAGAATATTACTTGGCTGTAAAAAAAAAAAATGGAACTCTTAATCTTTGTGACAGCATCAATGGACCTGGAGATAATTATGCTAAGTGAAATAAGGTAGTCAGAGAAAGACAAGTACCATATGATCTCACTTATATGTGGAATCTAATGAAGAAAATAAACTAACAAAATAGAAATAGACTCATGGATACAGACTGACAGCTGTCAAAGGAGAAGGAGTTTGGTGAAAAAGATGAAGGGATTATGAAAAAAAAACCTCGTAGACACAGAAAAACAATATGGTGATCAACAAAAGGAAAGGGGGATGGGGGAGGTAGAAGAGAGTAAAGGGGGAATAAATGGTGATAGGAGACTTATCTTTGGGTGGTGAACACACAATACAATATACAGATGATGTATTACACCCCAAACCTATATAATTTTATTAACTAATGTCACCCCAGTAAAGTCAAAAAATTAAAAGAAGAAAATAAAAGACAATTTGTCTTTAAAAATTAAAAAAATAGTTAAAAATTAAAGAGAATTAAAGTTTTTTCCTAAATAGTGATAGCTAAAAAGTAGAAGCAATAAATAATAATTACAGGTTTTAAATTATACTCTTATTAGACACACACACACACACACAATGTAATCCTGAATGAACAAAAATCACTAAGGGAACAAAAATCCATTGGTTTCTCCCAATTGGTTGACAAATAGATCAAGACAGATCAAGGAACAGAAAAGAGGATACAGAAATGCACCTGCTTATAAAGCAATTCATTGGGGAAACAAAATTTTAACGAATGATACTGAAACAACTGGATATGTATATGATTGAACCCCAACCTCTATTTCACATCGTACATAAAAGTTAATTTTAAATGGATCAAAGACCAATGAAAACGCAAAAGTCATAAAGCTTCTGTAAGAAAATATAGGAGAATACTTTCATGCTCTTGGGGTGAGCAAGGATTTCTTAGGACACAGAAAGCATAACTTGTAAAAATATGTTGATAAATTCTCCCAGCTGGTGTAGCTCAGTGGATTGAGTGTCCGCCTGAGAACCAAAGGGTCGCCGGTTTGATTCTCAAGTCAGGGCATGTGCCTGGGTTGTGGGCCAGGTCCCCAGTAGGGGGCGTGTGAGAGGCGACCACACATTGACGATTCTCTCCGTCTCTTTTTCCCCCCCTTCCCCTCTGTCTAAAAATAAAACAAATAAAATCTTTAAAATATATATATTGATAAATTCAATTTCATGGAAATGAAATACTTCAGCTCATCAAAAAACTCTAAGAGATTGAACAGGTCAACCACAGACAGAGGAACAGTTTTCCCAATATGCGTATCTAATAAAGAGCTTTTTTCCAGGCTATATTAAGAATCTCTACATTTGAGAGTAAAAAGATACCTCGATTTTTTTAAATGGGCAAACAGCTTGAACAGACGCTTCCAAAAGAAAGATAAAATGGTCAATAAGCACTTGGGAAAGTGCTCATCTATAAATCACAAGAACAACTGAAACTAAAACCACAATGAAGCAGCGCTACAAACTCCCTAGAATGGCTAAAATTTCACAAACTAACGGCAGTTGGTCTGAGTGTCAGTTAAATGTTGGGTTTGGTTAACCAATAGCAGTTGGTTAAACGTTGGCAGGGATGTGGAACAACCTGCAATTTCACATTACATGACTGTTAGGAATATAAAACGGTACTTTGCAAAACTTCTAAGGTTGAAGCTAGAGTTACCTTATGACTCAGCAATTCCAGTCTTGCATATTTACCTAAAGGACATAAATACAAATGATCACAAAAATGTCTGTATAAGAATATTCATAGCAGCTTTATACAAAATATCCCAAAAACTACTTCATGGCCACAGAGTGGCAACACAGGGGACTGATGAGTTACAATGAGAAGGTTTATCTTAGTCCAGGCTTCATTATCCAGGAAGTCACAGCCAAAATGTCCATCACCAGGAGAAAGAAGAAACCAATTGTAATCTATGTATACATTAAAGTATTATCAAGCAATAAAAATGAACAAAGTATGAATACTAGCAGCAGCGTGCTTAAGTCTCAAAAAAAAAAAATTATGCTGATCCAAAAAATGAACACCAAAGAGCGTTTATTCCACTTAAATGAAGTTCTACTCTGTGGCAAAAGAAACAAAACAGGTGACCTGTGAGTTTAGAGGGTAGCAGGGATTTTAGGATAGGGGAATGAGGGAAATTTCTGGAATGGTGGGGTGTAGGTAACACACGTGCATGCATTTGTCTACTTAAGAGCATTGCTTTTCATTGTAAGTAAACTTTGCTTTAATAAAATAAACAAAAATGCTGAAATAATAGGGTCTCTTTTTTTAATCACATCATTGGTCATTCTAAATCATGTGTCCATTCATTTTTTTGGTCAAAGTTTGACCATTGCTTTCTTTTACAGCTTTTTGGGTTTTGATGCATTTTTCATTGCCTTTTATTTTTCCTTGAAGACAGAAAGACGGATGCCTTTCTCACATCCTTAACCTCACCCACATTCTTCCAAACACAATATATACTAAACTGCCACTCGTGCCGCATGCATTTATCGCAAAACTGTCTGCTGTGCACCCCTTCACTTGGATTTCAGGCTGGCCGCGTGCCTGTGAGCATCTGCTTTTATTTATCTATTCTTACCGCACTACTAGTCCTGGTCCGCTGTTTCTTAGATGTGGCTTCACTTTTCTAAGATTCACTTTTCCTTTCTCTGGAGTACAATCTCAAGCATTATTTTAGAAACTTTGTAAGAGTTAAACCTTTTACATCATTAGATTCTGAAAAAAAATACCTCATATGCCCTTATAATGGACCGATAATTTAGAAATGTAGTTGTACAAAAATTACTTTCCTTTAAATCCTAGTTTTCTTAATTTACAGCAACCAATGAAATCTGATTTTTATTTGCATGTAGGTAAACTGATTTTCCTTTATTTTTAAAAGAGGTTTCAGGCATCTTATTAACCTTGGTGATTTGAAATTTCACTAAGATAGGGCTACGTATAGGTTGAATTTCAAATTTGAGCTTATAGTAAACGGATTTAGAAACCAAACACTTGCAGCCCCGTAATCCATCAAACTTTAAGGTCATCACAACATAAGCATTTAATTCGGTAACATTTATTTCAACAAAGAGTATTGAAAATTTATTACAGCCCAGAAATTGCTTGAGGAACTTGGCATATAAGAGTGACATAAAAAGTTAAAAATGCCTATTCTCCCCATCCCTGAGTTTATATTCTAGTAGAAAGAGACAGAAAGTAAACAATAAATACAGCTTAAAAATAAACAAATATATCAAATATATAAATATATAAAATAAGTAAATATCAAGCATTTTAGAAATTATAAATACTATGGAGAAAAATGAGCAGGATGCAGAAAATTGAGAATGTGGAAAACCTGCAGCGGTATGGATTGAATTCCCAAACAGGGGCATTAGCGTTGCATCTTAAAAAGGTGATATTTGAGCAAAGACCCAGAGGAGGTAAAGGACAGTTCTAGAGGAGGGGATAGGAGGTAGAATAAAGAGCTACTGCAAATATCCAAAAGCAGTAACTTACCCGGCCTGTTCCGGAAAGAGCACAGAGGCGAGAGGTGGCGGAGGGTGCCTAGGAGACAAGGTAACAGGAGGCAACACACCTGGAATGTGGGGAGATCAAATCCCGTAGGGTCTTTTTCAGCCTTGAAAGGTTTTCAGAATAAAATTAGTATGATCTGCATTATGTTTTTACAGGGTCTAGCTAGTTGATTGATCAATTAATTACAAATAGATAGATTATACGAGGGTAGACCCCAAAAAACCAGGAGTTACTTTCTGGAGGCCAGGGCTCTTGCAGTACAGGCTTCCCCCACTAGGGTGAGTGTTCCAGGAGCCCACCTGTATCAGAGCACCAGCTGGTGTTCTTGTGAGAGGCTGCACTCAGCTTCAGTGAATTTTTAAAGACTCTCAGAGCATTTGCCCATTTCATGATGGGCGATTTATGAGTGCGCCTGCCCACACCACACTGAGTGGTCAGCAGTTTTTGACCAAAAATGGCATGACCCCCATGTACCACCCTCCTATTCACCCGATCTCATCCCAAGCAACTTGTTTTTATTTCCCCAGATGAAAGCAGTCCTCAAAGGGAAACATTTTGCCAATGTGAAAGAGGCGAAACAAAAAATGTCAAAAGCTCTAAAGGCATCAAAATCAACAAGCTCAAAAACTGTTTTGAGCAGTGGGAAAAAAAGTCTTGATAGATGTAATGCATCAAATGGAGAGTACTTTGAAGGTGACTGAAATATAAACATGTACGAATAAAAGCACAATTTTTTGATAAATTCTGAGGTTTTTGGGGGGGACCCCTCATACACACACATCTGTCTTGCTCATAAAAAGGTACTTCTGATTCTGTTTTTTCTTTCACCATAAATTCCCTATTTCATGTAAATGAACAGATATCTGTAATTTATTCACAAACATTTTGTGACTTCCTAATAGGAATCACCACTGTTCATGGTGCCAAATATGTTAAGGAGGCTTCCGGCCAAGATGGAGGCATGGGTAGACTGCTTAGCCTCCCTGCACCACCATAGAAGGAATTACAACCAGATCTCAAAACAAATAACACCCACAACCATCAGAAGATGGAGCTGTGTGGAAGTCCAACAACTAAGGACATAAAGAAGCCACATTCATCCAAACGGGTAGGAGAGGCAGAGACAGGCAGAGATCCAGTGTGGTGGAGAGAGGTAGCAGCAGTGGCGATGGAACAAAAAGCCCCACATTCTCATGTGGTGGGGACAGTGGAAGAAACTGACCAATTTTTGCCACTTAAGGGGCCCATACAGACTTAGAATGTATGCAAACCTACCCACTCTGGGTTTCGCCAAGAGGACAGCAGCTGAAAGGGCATCAGTTGCATATAGGATGTGGGTGAAGTGACTGGAAATGGCACAAGTGCCAGGCAAATCTCCATAAGTCAGACAGCAGCATTGTCCCCTCTCCAAACCCACCCTACACACAGAGCCACAAAGCATTGAAGCAGATTACCCCACCCTGGCAAATACTTAAGGCTCCATACACCCCATACAACTTAACAGGTGAGCTAAGTCAGGGAGTCAAAGCAGCTCTGCCTAATACACAGAAACAAACACAGGGAGACTACCAAATTGAGGAGACAAAGAAATATGGCCCAAAAGAAAGAACAGAACAAAACCCTAGAAAAAGAACTAAATGAAACAGAGATAGCCAACCTATCAGATCCAAAGTTCAAAACACTGGTGATCAGGATGTTCAGAGAACTCATTGAGTATGGCAAAAACATAAAGGAAGAAATGAATGTTACACTAAGTGAAATAAAGTAAAATCCACAGGGAACCAACAATTTAGAATATGAAGAAGAAGTAAACAGTCAACCAGAACAGAAAGAAGAAATAAGAATTCAAAAAAACTACGATAGGCTTAGGAACTTCTGGGACAACTTTAAATATGCCAACATCTGAATCATAGGGATGCCAGAAGGAGAAGAGCAAGAGCAAGAACTTGAAAACTTGTTTGAAAAAATAATGTAAGAAAACTTCCCTAATTTGGTGATGGAAATAGACATACAAGTCCAGGAAGCACAGAGAGTCCCAAACAAGTTGCATCCAGAGGACCACACTGAGGCACATCATACAGCCTAGATAACTCTAACCAGCAAAGCAATCATTTAGAGTGGAAGGGCTGATAAAGTGCTTCCCAGACAAGGTAAAGCTAAAGGAGTTCATCATCACCAAGCTATTATTACATGAAATGTTAAAGGGATTTATTCAAGAAAAAGATCAAAACCATGAACATTGAAAAGGTAATGAATTCACAACTATCAATAACTGAATCAAAAAAACAAAAAAAAAAAACAAAACAAAAACTAAGCAAACAGCCAGAACAGCAATAGAATCATAGGTACAGAGATCATTCGGAGAGTTATCAGCTGGGAAGGGGAAGGGGGAGTTTGGGGGGAAAGGTGCAGGCATTAAGAAGCATAATGGTAGGCACAAAATAGACAGGGGGAGGTTAATAGTATAGGAAATGGAGAAGCCAAAGAACTTATATGCACGACCCATGGACACGAACTAAGGGGTGGGATTGCTGGAGGGAAGCGGGATACTGGGCAGAGGGGGGCAAAGGAAGAAAAACTGGGACAACTATAATAGTATAATCAATAAAATATATTTTTTAAAAAGATGCTGAGGAAACATGTTGGAAAGGTTCCTTCTCTCTAGGAGAATAGGTAAATAAACAATAAAGCAGTCAATTATAAAAATCTGAGGGTGGGTGGAGTAGAAGAGAAAGATGAGGTAGAAAGTGACCTGATGTCTACTTCAGAAGGGATGGTTGGGAACAGCCACTCTGAAAAACAGCAGTTAGCAAAGACCCTAGAAGCTGCCCATAGAATGGTTGAAGGAAGAGCAGAGGAAAATGCTTCTTAACAGATCTAAAGCAAGAAAACTAAACTTACTCTGGTCAGCCAACTCAAAAATTGCAGTGTGCCAGATCAGGTTGATCACCAGGAAACCGGAAACTCAGGCAGAGGCCCGGTCATGCGGCATTTTGAACGGGGATGATAGTCAAAATATGGTGTGGCGAGACTGAATTCAGAACAGGGCTGGGAGGAACAGAGAAAGGCAAGTCTAGGCTTTTACACCGAGTCGGTCACCTAGACCACTTGTCCGAAGTCTTGCTGGGGAGAAGATGGCTTTCCAGCCTGTGTAATCTCCTTGGTGAGTACCTTTGCCTAAGGCGGTTTGAAGTTCCATGCAGTCACCTTTCCTGAGCACTTCGACTCCCTAGAAAAACTCCAGATGTAGGGTTTTTGAATGAAGCAGCTTCTTTGCATCTCGCCTGGAAAGTGGGACAGCATGCCCTAGGGTTGTTGGCCAGGTCAGTGGCATCAAAAGTAAAAAGGTGAGAGTCAGTGTAGTCAGGTGAAAAGAGAACAGGAGAAAAACAGAGCACAGCAAAGTCTCCCTTTATCCAACGTCACGGAGGGTCACGTGACCCAGTATGCGACCCGTCCAGTTCTCCTGAGCTAGGCAAACAGAACTTCCCAGAGAGAGCAGCCCTTAGACTGGATTTGGTTACCTTTTTTTCTTAAACAAAGCATGATTTTAGGGTCAAACTGGTATAAATGTGAACACAAGCCTTTCACTGTGTATCGATGAGCCAAGGCTCACGGCCTTCTGGAAACCTCCATTTCCTCACTTACAAAGAAAATAATATATCTGCCTCATGTGTTTGTTGTGCGAATTACACAAGCTTGCCTGTAAAGGACTTTATGTAAAGTGTCAATACTCTCTGGTGGCCACTGGCTATTTCGTGATGCCCTCTCTGGAGGAAAAGGGCATTGTCAGGTAATATGAATTATATGGATAGAATGTAACAGGATTAAGAACTTTTCTTTGCCCTGGCTGGGGGACGTATTTGGTTAGAGCACTATCCCAATCTGCCAAGGTTGAGGCTCAGTCCCCAGTCAGGGCACAAACAAGAATCTCCAGTAAATGCATAAATAAGTGGAACAACAAATTGATCTCTCTCTCTCTCTCAAAAATCAATTAAAAAAAGAAACCTTTCTTTAATAGCTTGGGTGCTAAAGAAAATCACAGAAAAGCCCCCTAACACTTTCTTGGTAGGAGAATACACACACTAAAAAGATTATAGATTGACTCATTTATTCTCAAGCATGCGGGCCGTTGCTCACTCCCTATTAAAGGCTTCAAGAAGTAGATAAACCACCCCTCAGTAGGAAGAGATGCTGGATTTGGGAGAGTCCCCACTCTGAAGTCGTCCAACTCTCATTTTCTCTTTCAATACTTTATATGGCTGAATTTCCATAAAAAGTAACCATCAAACATTAGCATGATCAGTGAAAAAGAATCGATGGTCGGAGAAGCAGCAGAAGTAAGGGAGGTGAGGAGAGTGATGACGGTTCTATGCTGAGTGTAAAGCACGAGCCACGTGGTATGCGGGGTAATTGTAGTCCTCCCCCCACCCCTTAAGGAAGACGCTATTCCCCTCTTGCCAATGAAGAAATCGTTGCAAACAGGGGCTGGGAGCCCAAGATCACACAGCTGTGCGGAGGCAAAGCCAGGATTTAGACCCGAGGCTGTCTGGCTTCAAAGCCCAGGTCGTGTCCAGTGTATCAGGGGAAGAGAAACGGCCGCCCTGGGCAGGTTCACAGAAGGACAACCAACAGCCTCAAGAACAGGTGTGATTTTAACCAGGGAGTGAATGTTAACTAAATAATTATTTTTGAACAAGCCTTGTTTTGACTTTGTGGCGTGGTCTTTCTATTACATGTTGTGTAGTCCCGTCAACATTGTCACCCTCTGCTCTTCCCGCTGACCTCTGCTGCTTGGAGTCCTGGGCGGCTTAGCCCTGGCCTCCCTGTGGGGAGACCCTCAGCACCCGGGGCCTGGAGCATCGCCCACCCTCTCCTCCCACATCCAGTTCTGTCAAGCCCCATCTACTTGAAATCCTTACTCCAAGTCCTTTCCTTCTTGGCTCCTCCAGTGTGGCCATTCGGCTCTGACTCTGCGGTTGCAGCAATAGTCAACCTTCCGTGACGTGCAGAGCAAGCAGATGGCAGTTTTTCCAAAAGAGACTCTCAGCAAAGGTCCCAGGAGGGCAAAGGATATTTTCTCTTTGTCAAAAACCCTTAAATGTTGATTAACGACCTGCTGAGAGATAGTCACCCTGTGGCTTCTAAAACACCATAATGCATTTAGTTTGAACTTTGTGGAAACCCTGTCTCCGTAAAAACCCTAAGACATATTACTACTCAATTCTCTCTCTGTCAAAAGTTAGATTCATTTTCCAGGAAACTACACCTTTTATTATTAGTTTGCTCATTTTATAATCACCAAGTTTGTCGAGAGGAAACGTTAACTGGAGAAAAGCCAGCTGGGCGCTTCTTTAGAAGATGCCTCACAGCTGCACCCGACAGTGCTCTTAGTCATGATATCATGCCAAAGGGGAAAAAAGAAGAGTTTAGTGTCTTTCATAATTTCTAGAGATAATTCACTTCAAAACACTTCTATTCCCTTCTAGAGAACACATTAAAACAACAGCACTGCCCTCTTTCCCGATTAGATCTTACACTTGAATCATCACTTTTAATTTTCCAAAGTGCTTTCCTACTCATTACATGAGTTTATGTTCAAATCCACAGAACAGAAAAAGTCATATTGTCCCTATTTTACAGATTAAAAAGTTGAGTCAAAGGAGCACTAAGATACCGCCAAGTTCACGTGGCTGGCGAGACTTGGGCTAGATCATTTACTATAACTTCCAAAGTTATTTTCTCTCTTAGACGACTTGTCATACCTGTCATTTTTTTCTATTTTTTTCTTAAAGAAACTATTCTGCATACATCGAACAAATACAGGGTGGGGCAAAAGTAGGTTTACAGTTGTGAGTACACAAAACACAGAGTTTATTCGTGCACTGTTATTTAATGATTATTGTATTATTTTCCCTATGAACAACTGTAAGCCTACTTTTGCCCCACCCTGTATTTGCTGAGCACCTGTTATGTGACAGGCAGAGATCTATTGGTGAAGACAGATAATTTCTCCACTTGCATGAAGCACACCTTCTAGTGGGAAAGAAAAACAAAACAAAGTAAATTTAAAAACCAGAAAAAATATCAGATAGCCTTAAGGGTATATTGGCAAATAATCAGATGGCATTTTAGTCTAGGTGGTCAGTGTCCCACCATCCTCACAGTCCCCTGGGTTTGCGACCTCAAGTCCCTCATCCATTACAGTTCACAGCTTATCTATTGTCATGTCACATCCAGTCAGGACATTTAGCTTCTTGAGACAGTTTACATGTTTCTCCTCTCCTACGGTCCCACGATCACTTCCTTGACTCAAGGGCCCTTAGCCTGTATCAAGTGGCATCTCCAAATCTTTCCTGGCTGGTCTCATGCCCTCCGAAACGCTTTCCCTTCCAATACACCTTTCTTATTCCTACCAAACTGACCTTTGCCAAAGCCATGTTACAAAACCCATGAAAAAGTCTTTGTCCCAGAACTCAAGGTCCTAACCGCTCTGATGTAAACTGCTCTCCTAGCTACATTTCATTCTAAGCGCATGAAACCCCTCCCTCTTGGCTGCTTCTCCACTATGCTTCCTGCCACTCCCTCCACAGAAGGTCCCCATCCCCTCCTAGCCCGTTTCTGAAGCCCGCCCCTCCTCTGGCGCTGGCCCCCAGGACACCTGCCCCATGAATCAGTGAGCAAATGCACAAATGAATAAAATAGACTCTGGTGGCGCCCCTGTTCTGCTTTTGTCATCCAATTAGACGACAGCCAATTAGCATTGTTTCGTCTTGCGTGTTGCCCTCTGCCTCTCTAAGTGGATATAATTTCCCCCTACTCTTCCGTTGGCACATAGGTTAATTCGGCCTGCAGTGTTCCTTGTTAGTCTCAGTCTGTCAGCTCTCCGCCTCTGTCCTCCCGCCTTCCTGTTCCCCAGTGCAAAGATGGTTTACCCCAGCAGCTCCTGCCCGTGAACGGCACCTGCCCTCCAGGAGCAGGTCAGGCTCTGAATTCAGGCCTGATCCGACAATGCCTTGGGGTTCCCATTAAGCTAAGTGGATCTCTACAGTCGTGTCCTTCAGAGTCTCCTGCAACACATTTTTTTCCCTCTCAGGTTCAGCGAAAAAGCTTTTGAGAGCACATGAATGAAGGAAACAGAGGAGCGTGACACATCATTTCTACAGAAAATCAATGGCTACTAAAAATATCCCACGTGAAATGCCCTGAATGAAGCATTTCTGTCTCAGCAGAAGCCTTCGGGAGCTCACGGGGCTTCGGCTGTGAAGTCTCGTGGGGATCATTCCCAAAATGGAAAGGTATTTCCTTTCAGGCAGTTACTTTGCTGAAACTGCGTGCTTCAATGAACATCTAGATTTCCTCGCCGACAGGTCTATGCTAGGATCTAAGTAACGCTAAATCCATATAACCATGGATGAGAAACGACTCAGAGGAAAGCTTTAATGCCCAATGGGTAAGAAGACGTCAGTGCTTCAGTGGCCGTAGGTAGCTGCTGAATGTCACCGACGGTGGGGAACTCACAAGGAGAAAAAAGAGCAGAAACTTCTATTACAAACACATGACAGATTTAGGGAGAGTTTATAGCATCAAGCTCATTAAAAGGAGCTGTTGAATGTTAGGGTCACAGATTCGCAGACCCCCGGTCTCCACCTCCTCAATCCTACTATTTCCCTAATTAACTCTCTCTTTCAATCTCCACAGTGGTTATTTCCAAAGTTATCTCTGCACTGAGCTCCAGTGCCCACCTTCCACTTCTCTGAGGAAACAGGTAGAAATTCTCTCAGAAGTGCGCTGTCCCGCCTGTGGTTGGGGACCAGGACTCATTCCCATCCTTCCCTTCTATCCTTGTTACATGGAAGAGTTGCCCTGTCCTCTGTCTGACACTCTCCCCTCGGCCAGTACCGCCGACCTCGTTCCCGCTTTTGGAGACTGGGCTCCATCGGGTATCTCCCAGTCCTTCCTGTTTGCGTCCTCCTGTCATCATGAGAAAGCCATGCTCAGGTCTCACACACAGTGAAGGGAAAAAAAGAAAAACTCTTCGGCCTTCTCTCTTTGCAATCCAGCTTCTAGAAAGAGTTTCCTCTCCTCACGCCTCCACTTTTTCCTTCCATTCGCTCCCCGTCTCTGAAGCCTGGCTTCCCCTACCGCCCCACTGAGAGGGTCCTGAGGCGGACCCTCTCTGCACTCGGAGTGTTTTCCTTGAAAGAACGCTAGCGATCTCGTCGCTTCAGTTATCACCCATGCGCTGGTGACACACGTCACTCTAACCTCTAGGGCAGACCTCCCTTCTGAGCTCTGGACCTGTGTGTCCATCGACCTCTGGGACAGAAGTGCACCACTCAGACACCGCACCACCACGTGTGCAAAAATGATCTCAGCCTCTCCTTGCCCCACCCCAATTTCCCACTTCTTTAGTGAAGTGGCACCGAACTCACCCTCACTGACCAAGCAAGAAAACTGGGGATCCCCCTTTGCCCCGTCTTCCTCCCTTACTCTGCTGTCGTTGCATCCCCAGGCCTTATTGATTAGGTCCTTCGTTTATGCAGAATCTACCCAAGTAACACAGTATCATCCCTGAGCAGGATCTGCCACCAGGCTATGTAATGAAGCCATTAATGTTTATTAAAAAAAAAAAAAAAGTAAGAGCCCTGGCCAGGCTGTTCATTGGGTTGCAGTGCCATCCCTTACGACAAAAGGTTGTGGGTTCAATTTCTGGTGGGGGCTCACACCTAGGCTGTGGGTTTGCTCCCCAGTCAGGGCGAGTGCAGGAGGCAGCTGACAGATGTTTCTCCCTCTCTCTCTCTCTCTCTCTCTTCCCCACTTCTTCTCTCTCTCAAATCAACTTTAAAAAATCCTTAGGTGAGGATTTTTTTTTATTTTAATGTAAGAATATGCACAATTAGTGGGATATATAAAATAAATAAAGCAGACCTGTAACAAGAATGTTACTGGTTGTTCTCTAATAAAGGCAAATGACACCAGCTGGAAATATGGGTCACCACAAAAAAATGAAAAGTATCTGAAGCAAAGCTCTCTGCTCAAGTAGAAAAGACTATTTTCCTGTTAATTTCTTTAAAGTACATAGGACTATTTAAAGCAAGATACCATCTTGTTGGTTTCACATTACCTTAATGTCATCATTTTATATCACTTAAAGACATTTTAGTCACCATGCGGTATACTCCCCCTTTTTTATATCATCATAATATCATTTTATATTACCTTGTGATATAAATTATATATCACAAGGATGAGGCTTTATAATTTATGTAGATTTGATACATAGCAAAATAGCAAAAGGACATGGCAAAAAGGATAAATGGGCTTTACACTTGCAAGGTTTCTATATGTTATGTGAATTGGTATTATATTCATTCTGAGTAAACTATGAAAAACAAATTGTATTTTAATAATCCCTAGAGCTACCACTCAAAATAATAATAGTGCAAAGAAAAATAGTTTAAAATACCAACAGATGATTTCAAATTACATTTCAAACATTAATACTAAGAATAGCAAACATTTATTGAGTGCCTTGTATATGCCATTGCCTCATTTAATCTTCAGAAAAATCTGGTAAAGTAGACACTATTTCCCTAACTTCCCATATTAAATGAGTAAAATAAGAATCTGAGAAATAAAGTAATTGTCCCAAATTTGTAACAGTATTAGTCCCAGAGCTGTCAGACTACAATATGTGCTCTTTATAAAATAAATAGAATGTTTTATTTATTTTTAAAATAATGGTAATCGCTCGATAAGTGAAAAAAATAATAAAGTGACGAAAGTCTCCCTTCCACCACATTCCAGTGCTATTCCTCAGGAGTAGCTCCTGTGGAGGTTCCTCATATTATTTTACAAAAAGAAGTTACGCGAATACCAACACAAAGACTTTTAAATTTAAAAAAAAAAAAGGCATTCGCTCATGCGGATCATTTTTCCACCTTGGAAAAGGGGCTCTTGAAACCTTTTCATATGCACACATACAGTTACCTCATTCTTTTTAGTGGCTACATTCCACTCCATTTTATGAGTGAAAAAATATATATATATTAAACAGGGCTATTACTGATGGAAAGCTAGATTGTTTCAAGTTTGAATTGTTGTTATACAATAGAGCAATTAACATCCTTGCTGTGCGTTTATAAATATATATGTACAATAAATTCATGACAGTGGAATTGCTGAGTCAAAGGGTCTGTACATTTTAAATGACCATGCATTGATTTCATCAATGCTTGTTTCCAAAAAGAGAGTCTGAGAATACCCAGAGTAATTAATTTTCATTACTATTCTATCTCCCTTTTAGTAACACTGAGTCTTTGTTTCTGGTATATTTTGACTTAACAACGGTTTTATGTTTCATGGGGTCAAATCTGTTGATCTTTTCTTTGTTGATTTCCTTTATTGTATTTAGAAAAGGGCATTCTTCTCCTTCCCAGGAAAATATAAATATCTACCTATGTGCCCTTATGACTGTTGTATAGTTTCATCTCCCACACTGATCTCTTTAATCTACATTAGTGCGGGGTGCAATGTTAGTACGTAGATTTTGTTGCAGAGTTTTCCCAACCACTCACTTAGAAAATTATATTCCTTCCCTGTTGGTTTGCATTTTTTCCTTTATTTTATACTAATGATAATTAGTATTAATATTAGATATCCATGATTTGAAATGACGTGCTAGTTTCATGAGCGTCCCACCGGTTTGTACAATGAACAAATGGAAAGCAGTTGCTGGGCGGGCAACCTACATCCTGCGCCACAAAAGGCGGAGCTTCCCTGATGAGCCATTCTGGAGCATGCGTCTTAGCTTTCCACGTCCTCTCTGCGTCTCAAATGGCCCAACAGCAGACCGCATCCCCTTACCCATTACCGGGTGGATGAAGACCCTGAACCTGTGCTGAGCCACCAAGCCAAGGGCTCTGACTTCTTTGGTACAGGAATTGGAGCCAAAATGTCAGGCTTTAAGGTCCCATAACCTCTTCCCCACCAGTAATACATGGCTGCTAAGATGGTGAGAAGTCTGTAAAAGGTTCGCATTTGTCTCCATTCACTTCATCGCTGATAAGCCAGTAGCAAGCAGCTTAGCAAGCCCAGTGCACTGATAGCAATGCCAGGCTGCGCCCACGGGGAGAGGGCGGAGGGAAGAGCTGCCCCGAGCAAGGGATGTCGGTCCGGTTGGAAGGGGCAGAAGCGGGGCAGTGTGCAGCGAGGCACCAGGATGAGCTGCCAAGCCTGACAAGGGTAACAATACTATGGGGCCCGACACTGGAGTCATTGGGAGGCTCTCCAGAGCTGTTCAGATATCTCCAGGGGACACCAGGATGATTTGGGAGAATGCGGACTCTCCGAGGCTGTGCTGTGCGAGCAGTTAGGAGTAAGAGCCCTTAGACCCGCCTTGAATCTATCCACGTGATCCCAGAAAGAGGACTCGAAGGCTAAAAAGAAGCCTGTTTAAATACGTTTAATGCAACACTTCACAACCAATCACAGAACATTTGTTTTCCAAAATACCTATTAATATCCTGTGGGAAAATGTTGAAAGATACATTAGTTTGGGAAACTGCCATAGTACTTCACTTTCAGCAGTGATATTCCAGCATGCATTTTTTTTTTTTTTAATTGAACTCATTGGGGTGACACTGGTTAACAAAATTACATAGGTTTCAGCCCTGGCTGGTGTGGCTCAGTGGATAGAGCGCCAGCCTGTGAATTGAAGGGTCACCGGTTTGATTCCCAGTCAGGGCACATGCCTGGGTTACAGGCCAGGTCCCAAGTAGGGGGTGCATGAGAGGCAACCACACACTGATGTTTCTCTCCCTCTCTTTCTCCCTCCCTTCCTTTCTCTCTAAAAAGTAATAAATAAAATCTTTTTTAAAAAAGAGCTTTAAAAACCAAAATTACATAGGTTTCATGTGTACAATTCTATAATGCACCATCTATATATTGTATTGTGTGTTTAGCGCCTCAAGTCCAGGCTCCATCCATCACCATTTATCCCCCCTTTACCCTCTTCTACCTCCCCGCACCTCCCTTGCCTCTGGTCGCCACCAAACTGTTGTCTGTGTCTGTGAGTTTTTGTTTAGTTTGTTTACTCCCTTCGGCTTTTTCACCCAGCCCCCCAAGTCCTCTCCCCTCAGATGGCTGTCAGTCTGTTCTCCATCTGTAAGTCTCCTTCTAATTTGCTTATTAGGCTATTTTGTTCATTAGATTCCACGTTTAAGTGAAATCACATGGTATGTGTCTTTCTCCGACTGGCTTACGGCGCTCCACCTGGTGCTCTCCACGTCCATCCCTGCCCTGGCAAAGGGTTAGCACTTTCATTTGCACTCTGGGGCTCCAACATGATCACTGGCCCAGAAGTCCACAGGTGACACCATCGCATAACCCCATCCTTGCCCCACTCGTGGGTGTCCCTAAAGGACACTTTCAAGCAGGACACTCCTTTTGATGTTTTTTTACCCAGAAGGCACCTCGGGGCCTCGTGCCAACCTGTCAGTGGGAGCTCCGGAGCAGATGCATGCAGACCCAGGCTAACCTGCTCTGGAGTCAGCCCTTCTTAGACTCAAACTGAGCGTCTGCTTTCCTGACTACGGGGACTGAGCAACTGACTGCAACTCATAGTTCCTGTTGATTTCAGGAAGTCCAAACTCAAATATACAGTCCAAATGTACCTCTGCTGTCCTTCATGGTTCCGAGTTATTTTCTTTTTTTAAAAAATGGGGTCATGACTTTTCATTTTTATTTACATTTCCCTGATATTGTTTTCCTTTTTTTGGCGCAGTCTACCCCTGTTCCGGGGCACATGCTCCTGCTGCACCACTGCCGCAGACCCGGTGGCCGGGGTCCCCAACGCAAGGCCACCTTTCGGTGAAGCCATGGCACTCATTCTCTTCATTCATCTTTCTCCCCTAAAATAGAATCGGTCCCATCTCACCTAGCAAGGACTTTGTTTAAGTTATTGAAACTGACTGTTGCCAATACTCATTTCTCCAATATGCCATCAAGACTGGTTTAAAAGGGAAAGTAAATTAATAAAGAACTGTATAATACAGTGTTGGGGCTTTAATGTACCACTCTTTTCATCAGGGCTAGCACACACAAAAAAAAAAATTTTAAGGACTTTGGTAGCCCTGGTTGGTGTGGCTCGGTTGGTTGAGCATCATCCTGCAAACCAAAAGGCTGCAGGTTCGATTTCCAACCAGGGCACATGTGTGGGTTGCAGGGTCCGTTCCCTGCCTGCATCGGGGCGCTTGCAGAAAGCAGAAGGCAGCTGATCGTTGTTTCTCTCTCACGCCAACGTTTCTCTCCCTCTCTTTCTCCCTCCTCTCCCCTCTCTCTAAAATAAAACTTTTTTTTTAAAGGAGCTTTAAGCAATTCATGGGAGAGGTTCAGGAGGCCAAGACCTTTCCAAAACCCCTGAGAAAAGATCTCCATCCAGTAGTTTTCTTCACTTGTGCCTAAATCCTAATGTAGAAGCCACATTATAGGAGCATGTTTAAAATCCTTTTAATAAACAGAATATTGCTTCATTCTTTTCTAATCCAGAAAATTACATCCTACAGCTTGTGAGTCACACTTACGCACATGAATGGAGAATGAGAAAAAAAAAATAACAACTTTGCCCAGTTAGCAGTGTATGTATGCAAAGCAATTACCAAATTACAGTGATTTTTCTGAACATCTGATTCCAGAGAGAATCACATCCAAGTAATAGAAACAGTTGAAGATGAACATCCAACAGCAAATTATGTGGACTCCAGTGTATATACTAAATCTGTCTTAATTCCAACTGCTCTACCATCATCCGACCCAATGACCATGAACATGTGCCTGGATTATGCAGTGGCCACATAAAAGGACCCTTTTCTTCCTTGCAGGTTCCTTACAATCCATTCTCCAGAGAGAATACAGAGTAGATTTTCCAGCCTAAATTACATCACATCAGTCGCTGCTTAAAATTCGGCAGTGGCTTCCCACTGCACTTAGATTTAAGTCCAGACTCCTGCACATAAATAACATTTTAATTTAAAAAGCGAAAATGTTTCTACGAACACCCATACCAGTAAAAGAACTCTGATTTTACTCAGGGTGACAATAGACCTGGCTGAAAAACTCCATTTTCCAGCTTCCCTCGCATCTAGACCTTGCCAATTACCTTGCCAATTATATGTGAACAAAAAACTCTGGGCAGGGGCTCCCAGGGATCCCAGTCTGTGCTTGTGCGCTTCCTGCTTCCAGTTGCATAGAATCAGCACTTTAGCTGAAGCTCCGTGGTTGCAAAGACCTCAACCTTGACATTTTGAGTCATTCAAATATAAGCAACTGCCTCTGGGCTTCTTTTATTTAAGAGGTTGAGCCCGCTCGTTTAAGGCACTGGGGCAGGGTCTCCTCAGGCAGCCGGGCACTTTTTAATTAATAGAGACACACAGGAATGTATCTAACAAAACAGCAACCCTGTATCTCGAACTGTGAACTTCAGGTGTGCTTCTCAGCCCCTTCCTCCATGCACGGGACAGAACGACTATAGTGGGCTGGACCCGGCTAGCTCCCTTGTCCCAGGAGGTAGGCTGGAGGAGGCTGGAGTCAGGTGTTTCCCTTCCCCCAGGTCCCTTAGGCTCTGAGAAAACCCCAGCAGCTTTCAGCTCTGGTTAAATACTTTCTCCTGAGGGCAGACCTTGTTAGGAACAGAAAGCTCTGGCAAAATTCAAAATGCTTCCTCCCTTTCTCCACCACAGGAAGCGTGAGGCGATTTTTCTCTTGTATTGACTGTGAAAACCTGGCAGAGCTCCAGGAGGTAAAACTCACAAAAGGGTGGGGGTCCCCTTGAGCAGGTCCCCTGGAGTTTTTAACTCTCAGACCTGTCCACACTGAGCCTCCAACAGTTTGTCAATGAGAGTTCACATTTCCTAACCCAGCACTGATTCCTGGGGAGGTTGATGCCCATGGGTTTGGGCTCAGGTAAGTTGTAATTCTCTGGGGTCACCTGTCAGTCTCTCCAATGTGGGGGGCAGCAGTTTGCCCTATGACTTCCCTTCTCTAATGCATCTAAGAACAGTTATTGATTTTTCAGTTCGTTCAGCTCCTTACTTGTAGGACAGTGTGACAAGTTTCTCACAAACGAGACTGTAACTACACAACAAAGTATGTACCAAATATTTATGGGGAAAATTACAGATTTAATAAATATAATAAAACCTAAATAAATAGATATTACAAGATAATGGATGAAAAGATTCAGTACTACGATCATTGATGTCTACAGATTCAATGCAATCCCAATCAAAATCCCAAAAAGAATTTTCAGAGAGCTTAACAGGAAACTCTAATTCATGTGATGGAGGTTAATTGGCTAAAAGAGCCAAGAGATAACATTGAAGAAGAATTGCGTTGATGGGACTCGACTGACTAGATATCAGATCTTAATAAACATGTATAGTAATTGATAGACAAATATGTGAATAAATCCAAGCAAAGAGTGTAGAAAATAAAATTTTTAATACAGTGATAGTATTATATTGGGACCAGTGATTATCCATGTGGAAAAGATATAACGAGGCTCCCTTTCTCACACCGCACACAGAAACTATTATCGATTTATTAGAGGCCTAAAAATGAGAAAACAAGACTTTTGTAGAAAAAAAATTTTATGCTCTCCAGGAAAGAAATGATTTTGTAGCTATGTAACAAAAACATAACTGCAAAGCACAAGTTTGATTTTTTTAAAAAAATGACCACATTAAAATGAGAATTGCAAGTACCACAAGCAAAGTGAAAAGACAAACCACAAACTGGGTGAAAATTCGAGTATTTTTTAGAGCGGTAGGAACTCATGGATATTTTTAATTCAATGAATAATAACCCATTATTATCATTATTTAGTTTACTGCTCCCCCCGCACCAGATTTTACAGTGAGAGCATCTTCACGCTGGCCCCTGGCCCTGCGATGCGCCTCATCATTATCTGAGAGCTGGTTGCTCTCACTGGAGAGCAGTATTTAGAAACTCAGATCTGCGTGCTTGGCGTATCTAGTTCATACTGTACTAGTAACTAATACAACATAGCATTGATTGTAAACTGTAATTAAAAATTAAAAATAAATTTAAAAATAAAAATAAAATGGGACAAAGATCTGAATATATATTTCTCTGTGAAAAATATTAAATGGTCAATAAACAACAGTGAAAAAGCTCTTTTCATCTTGTAAAGCTGAAACCCACTACTTACTTAACAATAACAAAAAAATCCCCATTTTCCCTCCCTCGCAGCCCCTGGTCGCCCCCATTCTGCTTTCTGCATCTATGAATTTGATTGTCTAGGTCTCTCCCTTAAGTGGAATCATATAATATTTGTCCCACTTCTTGACATGCTTGAAACATATTATTTAAATAAAGATTTTTTTTGAAATAGAGTAAAAGCAAAGGTCCCCCCAATAACACCCCAGAGGAAACCAGTTTAAGGATTTTTTTTTTAAGTTGTGTTTTTATTAACACATGTCCTTCCAGGCTACACACAGAGGGTTCGATGGGACAGGCCTTTCTATCGTCTCTTATCTTATCTTCCTACTAATGTTATAATTATAACTAATGTTCTAATTATCTGTCAGTCTGTCCCTCTCACAGGCTCCGTCCCCGATGATAGGGATGGCGTCTTATTTTCCCTTTTTACTTCCAATATCAATCACACTAATTGGCACATGCAGAGACACTTACTTGTGGATTGAAATACTGACTGTGTTTTGAAACAAGCTTCAAATGGGTGACTTGAAAAATTATTTTTGAAATATATGATTTGTTGCAAATCACCAGGTTCAAGTCATCCTATTCAACTTTCTTTGTCACCTTTACAGTGACCTCAACTCCTCTCGAAGCTCCAGTGGCAGAAGGAAATTCCTCTGACCTGCAGAGACAAGCGTCCGTATAAATTCCCTTCCCCACGGCCTTCTTTTGCTGCGTCAAGCATTTGAAACATTAAGCAGTTTTCAGGCAGCTGTCACTGGAGAGGTGTAATGGCCGTTGAAGTCGTGCCAGTCACCACATTACTGTAACCATAACTCAGGCAAAGCACAGACGAGAACGGCTTCTTGGACAAAGGATTATCATTCACTAACTATTTTAAGGCAATTACTTCCTTTATTCTTCCAAACCGGTCGTTGCTCAAGGCGCCAAGGAAAAAGAATTTACTATAATGAATCATAAATTCAAACTCAGGGGAAAATGTTAAATAAATGAAACAAAATGAAGAAAATAACATCTTTGACTAATTAAATACATCAGCAAAAATGAGCCCAACTTTGGTTTGTGTCTGAGCTATAATAACGCAGACCAGTGAAAGCCTCATGCTTTGAACGGAGAAGACTTGAGCCCACGCCCCTGGTCTGGCATGTGACCATGGACCATTCCCATAACTCTGCGAACAATTGTTTTTCTCAAGAGAGATTATCACCTATCGCAGTAGGATGTTAGAGGATTTAATGAGAAAGCGTAATATCAACATTTTTCATAGGCTGTACCTTAGTCTACAAAAAAAGGCTATATATTTATTATAAGAATTTATCAAAGAAATATCTGAAGACCAGGTAGTGGGGGTATCTTAGGGTGAAAGGATGCATATGGAACTCAGGTTCCCGTACGCTTAGGAACATCGACGTCTGTTGCGACAAAGCGCTTTCATCTCTAAAACCATTAGGAGGAAAAATACTCCAACATGCCCAAAAGATACCTCGTTGGGATAACAAGACTGACGTTCAGAATCTCGCCTGGGTTCTCAACACTGTTGTGCAGTCCCACTGCAGTTCTTTAGTCGGCTCGTTTTCCCACTCCCCATGGCAACTGCGTTAAACCTTTTGCATTCTCCTCAACCATCACCCCCCTCCCCCGCCCAGAAAAGCTCCCTCAGCCTCAGCAAACAACCTCCCCCCAACCTCACAGAGAAACTGGGAAGCCATCGAGAAGAGCTCTCAAGTTCCCACCACCTGCTTCAATCCTACAACCTACCTACATCTGTACCCCATCCTCTCGCTTCCTGTTAAAGCCGGCTCCCTTCTTCCTAGTTAACATCAAATGCTCCGCATGTGTTCTTAGCCCATTTCCTGAAAAGCCATATCCTATCAATTATCTCCTCTCTTCTATCTTCTAACTTATCTCTGCCTGCTTCCCTGCTGGTCGTTCAAATAGGCCCAATTCTATTTGCCACCGTATTTCCACCTTTTAATTACAGCTCTGTCTCTTCCCTACTTTTCTTGGCCACATTCCTGAAAAGAATTACCTATGTTCGCTGTCTTAATTTCCTCATTTCTCACTCATTCCACGGCCCACCGAAGCCTTGCTTCTGCTCTCACCAGGCCACTGAGGGAAGGGAGCCGGTGACCTCAGCTCACCTAGCCTCTCAGCAGCGCTTTACGGCATTAACCACTTTATTCTCTTGCCTTTTCTGATGTGTCCCATTCCTGGGTAACCTCTGACCTCTCCTAAGAGTCTTCTAGTTTATCCTTCCCTGTCTTGCATTTAAAACTTAGAGTTCATCCAGACTCAATTCCAGGGCTCCTTCTCTTTTTCATTATTTCTTCTACCGAAGCTCAGCCACTCACGTGCTTTCACTCACCATCCATCCGTACCTCGACCACTTGGGAAGATGTATCTCTAGGTCACATCTATGTATCTGACGTGACATGTCCGCTCGGTTTTCTGCTGCCGGTTGGAGGCTACAGACGCACAACCTGAGATGGCGTTTGGGGTGTAAGGTGTTTCCTAGAGATCTAACCCTTGTGAAGCGAAGGAGAAGGGGGCAGGACTGACCTCAGGAAGAAGTCCAACTGTGTCCAGATTCCCCAGCGTCACTGCACAGGGGACTCCAGGATAAGCACTGCCCATCCGTGTCTCACCTCTCCGATGCCCCTGAACTTGCCAATAGTGGACAACTCTCTGCTGGCTGCCCTCCCCCCAGCTGGAAACCCTTCCATGTTGCAGGGAACCCCTGGTAGCACATTTCCTCGTCTCCCACCATGTCTCGCAGATACTTAAACCCCAGAACAGAAATCAGTCGGACTCATCTGCCAAAAACGTGCTCTTTCTCCAGTGGGCCTGCCCCCTGGAATGAGGCTGCACACACTAGACCCCACTAGGGACCCTAATACTGCCGTCGTGCTCACCCTTCACTCTTACCCTCACCCTAGTGCTGTCTCTCTTCAGTTATTGAAACAAGTTTGTAACCAGCCTCCCCACATCCCCCTTAGCCCCCTCCAGCCCTTTCTTTATGCCGAACCAGAGACAGTGACCTTGATAAGACACAAATCTATATTAGCCATTAGCTTGGCTAGCTGTTGCTTTTAGGATAAAGATAAAAAAATCCTTTAGTGGAGGGAATATGGTCAATATAATTGGAACACCTATGTGTGGTGCCAGGTGGGCACTGGAAATGTTGGGAGGGACACTTGGTAAAGTATATGATTGTCTAAACACTATGCTGTACACCTGAAATTATTACAAAGTAATATTGAATGTGAACTGCAATTGAAAAATAACACTTTAAAATGTATTTTAATGGAGCCACAAGGTCCTGCACTATCTGGTCCCTACCTTCTCCTAGTCAAGGTGCCAGCTCATGGGATGTCACGGGTCCTAGAAATACAGCAAGGTCTGTCCAGAAAATATCCAGCCCCGTCATATGAAAAGCATGGAGATTTATTGAAGATACAAGATATAAGAAACATCGTACACAGGACAATGATGCCTCAGTCCTCTTCAAATTAAGCACCTTGGGACCTCATGCAGTTCTCCCAATCACCATCAACTGCTCTGTCATATTTTTCTGAGTCTCATCAACGGTCTGAAATCCCTTCCCTTTCAAAGGTGATTTTAGTTTTGGGAAAAGCCAGAAATCACAGGGCACTAAATCTGGGCTATAGAGGGTTGAGTTACCTTGGCGATTTGATGTTTCGCCAAAACACTCTGCACGCGGCATGACGCATGAGCAGGCATGTTGTCTTGATGAAGCTGCCAGTCACCAGTTGCCCGTAGCTGCAGCCTCTGAATCACCTGAATAGTTTCCACAGAGGAGTATCCAAGCTTCATGCAAAATTTGATGCAGATTTGTTGCTCTACTGGTTCGGTCATCTTGAATGTGACAGCCACACAGTTCACACAATGGCATCTACCACCCCCGCTGACTCGTACAGTGAAGTCCTCATTGTTCATGCACACGCATTCCAGTCCATTCTCCTTGGCTGCCAGGTTACACCCATGTCACTCAAACCCTTCTCATTATATTAACAATGGTTGGACTTTTTCCAGACAGATCTTGTATGCTCTGCTTCTTCCTATCTCAGACCCCTTGCATAGGCTGTTATTTCTTCCTGAGGTGGTCTCCCCTCTTCCTCATTCAGCCCAGCTAACAGCTACTCTCCTTCAGGTCTCAGCTCTAGTGTTATTTTCTCTGAAAAGCTTCTCTGAGCCTCCTACTCCCTGGGAAACAATAGCGTATCAGCAGCAGCGCAATTACAATGGTAATGAAACAGCTAATGGTGTACAGCTGATCCTCTCTATTCCTGGATTCTACACTCACTAAAATATATTTGAAACCTGAAGACCAGTACTCACAGAGCTTTTGCTGTCATTCAAGGACATGCATAGAGTAGAGAAAGGCTGGAGTCACCTGATACACACGTCCCCAACTGGGGTCATTTAAGTAGACACCTCCTTCTTGTTTCAGCTCTCATACCATAAATGGGTCCTCTTCATGGTCTTTTTACTGCCAGATTTTTTATGTTTTTGTGCTTTTTGTTGGTGATTTCACTGTATAACATGGGCCCCGAGTGTAGTCCTAAGTGCTGTCTAGTGTTCCTAAAAGCACCAAGATTGTAACGTGCCTTATAGAGAAAACACA
>PVJD01011562.1:0-45410 GCA_004026545.1 Mormoops blainvillei
ACAACATAAGCATTCAGAAATAAAGGCTTTGGGATTCCACAAATTCTAGTCAAAACATTTTTAAATATTAAACAAAATCGACACTTATCTTGTTTAGAGAATTTCCTAAGAACATTATAAAACGCTTTAGAGTAGCTGAAAATCAACTCCACCTCCTCCTTCTCCCACCAGGCTCCTGTAAAATTAATGGCATCCAAAAAGCATGGTAGGTTCTCTAAGCAAACGCTTGTCTTTTGTTTTATTTTTGTTTATGTAGTTTTTCACTTATAAATTTTTAAAAGGAAAACATCCCGAGAATAATAACGCTGTTTTCCACACATACATATAGCCACTGGGAATGGCATTAGCAACAAAGAGTTATGAACTCCATTGCAGCAGTGACAGCATGCAAGGGACAGGGACAAGGAGACGGAAGGGCAGAGCAGGGAAAGGCAAGGTCAGGCAACAAGAGCCCTGAAGGAGCGGAACAGATGGACAAACAGAATATTCTCATGCCATATAAAAGAGGCAAAGACACCAGAATCGTTACTCCTTGGCTAATCAATTAATAATATTTGTTGGACAACTGTAGGGCCTTCTGTTTGTGTCTCTATAGACATACACAAGAAGTAAATACAATTGTAAACCTACCAGTCAGAGCTTAAAAGAAGCCATGTGTTCAACCCCAAGTCACTGGTCTAACTCTCAAGGTTTGGGTCTGAGAATCTACCCTCTCTGGTGACATCTGAATCCCCGGGCAACATGCAGCTGCCTTTTTTGATTTATATCCACGCGTAGATAACCATAGTATGCTAAAGAATAGAAAATCACTCTTTTTTGGCAAAAAAAAAAACAAACCTGTGTGGTTTGCTCACATGGTAATGTGATTATGGTTACTGGAGAAGGAAAATTATACAAGGTCAATGCCATCTTTTTGACAGCCCTGTACCCTGACTATTCGCAGAAGAAACTAAAAGTATAGGCATTTTCTTTAGTATTTCCCTTTCTTTTTCCAATCACTCGCAGGTCTCTCATTTTTCACAAGCCTCCTTTACCCTTTCGGTGTAGGTTTTCTGAGTAGGTTTGCTAGGGCTGCCATTACAAAGCACTGCAGACTGGAGGGCTTAAACAATGTAAATTACTTTCCTCACAGTTCTGGAGGCCAGAAGTCCAAGATCAAGGTGTCAGCAGCGCTGGTTTCTCCTGAAGGCCTCCCTCCTTGCTTGTAGGTGGCCATCCCTCACTGTGACTTTACCTGGTCCTCTCTGCATGTCCCTGTCCTAATCGTCTCTTCTTACAAAAATATCAGTCATACTGGATTAGGGCCCATCCCAATGGCTACATTTTATGACAACTGTGTCTTTGAAGACCTCACCTCCAAATGTAGTCCCATTCTGAGCAATGCGGATTAGGGCTTCCACACATGAATTTGATGGGGGTGGGGGGGAGGGGGCAGCGCGAAATTCAACCCATAACAGTGATGTTCGAGAAACTTTGCTGTGATAAAAGAAATCCTTATCAGGGGTTATAAGTCATCTTCATTGCCTGCTGCTGCCACCTTTAAGGCATCTTTTGGTATTAAAAAGAAAGAAAAAAATAGCAAGGTTTTCACAAGTAAAAATTCTGAAGGAAAGGTTTCAGAATAGGGAATGGATAAGCCATGCCTTGGTTCCTCCCTTGAGTTTTAGTTCCTATTTATGACTCTCTCACAATAACTCCAACTACCACAGAGCCATCCATGAAGTAAACTCCCCTGTTTCCTTTTCATTTGGTTGTTCATTTAAAGTTTAATGTGTTGACTTCAATTAAAGGGGGGGGTCATAAAACATTGAAAACTTGTGGAAATCATAGCTATAAACTCAGGTGAGCCCTGAAAGGACCTGAGTGATGGATTATTGACCACAGTGTTTAAATCTTACTTCTGCCACTCATGTAATGCTAGGACACCTACTATTTATTTCACTTTGTGCCTCAGTTTCTTAATCAGTACTATAGAAACAGACATCCCTCTGTGGGAACATTGACTGAAAGAAACACCCAAACCTGGCTGGTTCAGGTACCTGACGTTGGCACACTCCTGCCCCCTGGTGGCAATTTTTAGAAATATGTGGGTTGTGACAAGGGCGAAAATAAAATATGGAAACTGTGAAACAAAAACCATGCATGTCTTCCTTGTAATGCACACTAGCTTTTTCATAATGAATTTTCTTGCCTACTAAGTGCTTTTCTCTCTTACTACCGTAAGTTGTCCAAAACAAACAATACGCAACATTTCAGGAGTCATTCAATTACCCCAGAGAATCTGTAACTGCTTTTTAAATATCTTTATTTTTCCTTTTGGCCTCTAAATCACAAGGATTTGTAGCGGATATCCATGTCTTGTGTCATGAAAGAGACCTCTTTCTAAAACTGTGATAAAATGCACATAACTTAAAATTTACCATCTTAACCCTTTTTAAAAAGAGTACAGTTGGTTGACATTAAATGCACTGACATGGTTGTGCTAGCTGAAAAGAAAATTTTATAGTGTTTTCCTGATTCAAAAAAAAAAATCATGATCATTGTAAATAGTTCATGGGATGTAAAAAAATTACCCCAAATTCCACCAGCAGAAGGGAAAAAAAAACTTTTTATTTTGATGAACAACTTCCATGAATATCTAACCTAAACATTAGCTGCAGCCCCTGTGACTATAAGAATCCTGTGTTTCGGCTCTGACCCTAAGTGTACTGCTTCTCCCCCTCCAGCCTGTGTTTTTCTGCATAGTGACAGGGTTGGCCCCTGCCCTACCCCTTCACTGCCAAACTACTTCCTAAGGAAGGCAGTCCATGTAGCAGAAATAACTGCCACTTATGACAACTGCGGGGGCAGCCGAGAAAAGCGATCAATGTACGATTTCATCTTACGCATCCTGCTCTCTTAAAGCAGTCTCTCAGCCATTTCTGCCCCAAGGAAATTTTCTCCTGCTACATCTTCCATTTCTTCCCTCTTGCCATACACCCGCTTTGTATTCCCCTTCGCCGCCACCACCGTCTCTGGCTAGCATTTAATCCCAAAATTCCACTCCATTTCCTAGGCAGCAGAGCCCTGGTTTCTCTTTCCCCCTCCCTGCCCATCCCAGGTATGGCAAAGGCGCCTCATCTTCATAGGTGAGGACACTCATCTAGCACGATCACTGCTTTCTCCCAGAGAATTCTGAGATCATCATTTAAAATAATCGTTTTCTCTCTCTACAAATATATAGATTATTTTAACAACAACAACAACAAAAATAAGAGTACCACACTATCAAGGCTTCTGCCAGGCAGAATACAGGGGCCACCACTCACATCCCAGTCTGGGTGGATGGGACCCCAGAGGTTATGTCTCTCTATTTCTACACAAAGAGACACCCAGTGCTATGCTTGTTACTTTGTAACTTCCCAGGGCCACGGACATTTTCCCCATCGCTAAAGATGGTTACATAAATAAAGACGGTTACTTTCAATAGCTGTATAGTTTCCCATGCTAGATAATATTCCATTTTCAGCAACTGACATACATAACTGACCCCTTACTTCTCATTATTATGAGGAATGCTGTAATTAACTCCTCAAACAAAACTTTGTGACGATATCCGATTATATCTTTAGAAAAAAATGCCTACATGTAGAGTAAAAGGTATATACATTACAGATTTAGGCCACGTGTTCCAAACTGCCCTCTTAAGAAGTGCCAGCATTTACTACATAGAAGCTGTTTATTCTACACCCAATTTCCAACCATGGACATTATTATATTCTTTCTCCTTTTTTAATATAATAGGTGAAAATGACATTTTAAGTTTTCTTTTCTCTGATTACAATGCAACGTTGAACATCTGTTTTATATATTTACTGGCCATTTTCACTTGTTTTGAGAATAACACCTTTACCTTTTGATTCATGCTCGTCTTGGTGGATTTATCTTTTTCCTACCAATTTATAAGAGCTACCTATTTAAAAATACTTATCTACTGCTTATCTACTGCTGCTTTGTATTTTACATTTTTGAGATTCCCTGTTCCCTCAAGGCCATTCCACTATTAAAAGTAGGCCATGAGAATAAGGTATTGCTTCAATAGAGTAATAAATGGAGAAAACACCCAAAAAATTCAAATTCTTGACTTTGAGTTCAAAAATAAGCACTTGATTATCCACAGCACAGGAGGCAATCTCAAGAGTGAAAACTTTTAACTGCAAAAATCAAAATGGAAAAAAAATTCCCTGGTCAATATCTATCATATATGTTGCAGTATTTTGTTGTTGTTGCTGTAGGTTAACTGATATTTGTTTTCTGGATGAGCTGTCATGCTCTGAGAAGTTCCCACAAGCCCCGCACTGCAAAAACATTCGACTATATTTTCTCCATTATTCTTATGGCTTCGTTTCTTGTAATTAAAACTTTGATGCATCTAAATCCATTTAAATGCAGAAACTAAATGAAGAGATGCAGCCCTTTTCTTCAAATGATCATCAGCTTTCCCAATATGACTCAATAAACAGTTTATATTTTCCATAGTACTTTTAATGAAAGCTTTATCGTAAACTTATTTTCTATATATACAAAAATTTATATCTGAATTCTGCTTCATTGATCCAAATGGCTGCTATTATATCAGACTATTCTAACTGCTAAAGCTTCATAAATTATTTTAATATGTGAGTGACCAAGTGTCCCCTCATTAACATTTATCTTAAGAAATTTCCTGGATATCCTCACATATTTCTTCTTTCAGATAAAATTTAATTTTGTCAAGGTTTATTCAAAATGTACTTTGACCTTTTTATTTATATTTAATGAAATTATAGATTATTACACTCTTGTGACTTCCTACTAGAGGCTGTAAGGGTAGAAAAAACCCATTTATAATAGCAACAAAAAGATTTATTTAAATACTTGGGAAAATTTATCAAGAAATATGCAAAACCTATACTAGAAAAACATTAAAACACTCCTAAAAGATATATAGTAGAGCTGAATAAATAGAAAGCCATTCTTTGTTCTTTGTTAGCAAGACTTAACATCTTAAAAATGTCAGTTGTCCCTAAGCTGATTTACAAATTTAATACAATCTCTCAGTAAAAATACTAGCAAGCCTTTATGTGCAACTAGACTAGACAATTGATACTTAAAATGGTATTTCAGTTCACTATAGGAAAAATGGGTTTCTTCGTAAATGGAACTGGAATAACTATTTAGCCATATAAAGATAAAGATAAAATTAGATCCACACCTCTCAGTATCACAATACACACACGCGTACGCGCACACACACACCTCAAATGGAGTCGAGAGCTAAATGCAAGAATAAAACTATGCAAGTACTAGATGAAAACATGGTTGAGTTCTTCATTAACTTAGATAAAAAACAATTTTTTAAGCATAACTGAAAACTCAGAGGCAATTTTTAAAAGATTGGTAAATTTAAGCCCTGGCTGATGTAGTTCACTGGATTGAGCATCCACCCGTGAACAAAAGGGCCACGAGCTCTATTCCCCAGTCAGGGCACATGCCTGGGCTGCGGGCCAGGTCCCCAGTAGGGGGCGTGAGAGGCAACCACACATTGATGTTTCTCTCCCTCTCTTTCTCTCTCCCTTCCACTCTGTCTAAAAATAAAATAAATTTTTTTAAAAATTGACAAACTTGACTCCATAAACATTAACAACTTCATTGAAGGAAAAAAAGACAAAATGAACACAAATGACAAACTGAGAAAAAATATTTGCAGTATATATCACAGATAAAGAGCTAATGTCCCTAAAATATGAAGAACTCTTAAAAATTGAAGAGTAGAAGATCCAAACCATTATAGAATAGTGGGCAAAAGACATGAACAGATAATTCGCACCAAAAAAAGATATTAAAAAACATCCCTGAGCTTTATGAAAAGATATTCATCCTCATACACGATACGAGAAACGGAAATGAAAGCAATCGCTCTCTCGGCGAGGCTTATGGTCACTCTCATTCTCTGCTGGTAGGAATGCAAACACAGTAGCTACAACAGGACCGTAATAGAGAGGGAAGAGCCCAGCGGTGAGCCCTAGCGATAAATATGAGTAAGGCACACTCCCTGTCCTTGCACGCTCAGCCTGTGTCCCCGTCTTGGGGAAGAAAGCAGTTAGCCGCCTCTCCAAAAATGGTGTTTAACCCTTGCTTTCGCGAAAACGGAAGAGCACAGAGCACCAGAGAAAATCGAGCTCCTTTTCTTTTCTGTCAACTGTGCTACTTTCCAAAAAGAATTTTCTCTCGTCTCTTGTTTTTCTTGACAGTAATCTGTCAACATGACTTTTTGTAATAAATCCAAAATTGCTTTCTATTTACAAACTGCTTACATTAGTTTCTTTAGCTCCTGTTGGGTGAGATTCTTCTCTCTCTTACATTACACAGGCATTATATATGTGCCTACACATGTACATACATGCATTTTGCACCAGTCCATGTTCAGTTAATACATAATATAGCCATGTCACAAAAAAACAAGATTTTTTTCTATGACTATTTGTTTAGCAACTTAGGTAAGTGATCTTTGCAAATGTTAACACTGGCTATTTAGTTACAGAATCAATAGTACGGTTGAGATTGCAGTGGTATTAGCTAACTTCAACAGCAAAAAATTGTCTCACACACGTGAGATAAAAATCTGATTAAATTTGCAAAAGTTTTCCTTCTAGAAGAGATGTATATTTTTAAAATTTAGCTATCTGGTATTTTACAACTTGCTTGAGAATTGCTTCAAGTCCTACACACACAGGCCTTTAGGTTCAACAGTACTTGCCTCTTAGCTAATGCCATCTGGTGTAGATCAGATTATTATATATAGCATCATCCCCAAAGAATTCTCTGCATTATATATAAATATTATAATATGGGTTGTAATAAGTTATGAAAAAAATGCAAACACATCTGGAGGCCATTTAACAAGAATCAATAAATCCTTTATGAATTGAAGCATTATTCATATGTTAATCTGATTGGCTCACTAAACATTTCTATTGTTTCACTAAACACTGCCAATTTGTGCAAACATGCCTCAGAGTCGATCAAAAGACTCAGTGGCTACATAAAACGCTAAGTTCTTCATAGCACTGTTCCTTAGAAAGCCGTAACCCTCTCACATTGGAGAACCTTTATTTGGGCAATAGAAATGGGACCACTTCCAGCTATGCCCGCAGAGGGAAATACAGTCATAGGGGATCACAGCAGTCTCTCACCTGGCCAGTCCACATACGAGAGACCACTCCTCAGAGACCACTCTGCTCCAGTTGTCTAAATCATTACTGCAAACCTCCATGTCCCTTTGACTATGCCAATATAACTATTGGAGGTTTCCATAAAAGGAGTCCCTTATACATTTTCAGACCACCAAAACCGCAGTCACACATACTTAGAATCCCAATGGACTTGCCCTTGCAAAATTCCTATTGATTTCAGCAGGACACACCCAGACCCCAGAGTACAGTCAGCTTTTCTCATCTACTCTAATGAGAGAAAACATTTTATTAATAAAGCAGGTGGCAACCATTACAAATGTCTTATTAAATATTAAATAGTGGAGGATTTCTCCGAGCCAAGAAATGGTAATAGGCAACGTCCGATGTGTGCACTGTACGGGCAAAGTCGCTCTTTTTATAGACTCTCCCCAGAATTGAGTGGTTTAACATTTCACCCTCGGAGACAGGAAGGTCACTGTTTCTGACACCCTACCCCGTGCCAAGCACAGCACTAGGTACATTACCTGCGAGTACATTATTATTTTACAACACATCGATAGGTAACTGAGATTCTTACAGGTCGCAAGAAATTACCTACTAAAGGGTACATGATCGTGAAGGGCCAGGTTGATTTCAAAGCCCAACCCCTTCCCAGCTGACTACACTGTACACAACTCTAACTATAGGCGTAAAACACAAAAACAGAATGGCATCCTCAGTTAACTCACACATCAGCCGAAGAAAGGAAGCAGCTCCCCCACTTTGAAGTTAATACAGTTTTTCTCATGAGCCCCCACCCTCTCTCTGGGTAGTAGAGGGAAAATGGCTAAATGTCGAGTCTGGTTTGGACCTTCATCAATCCAGGAGTTGGCGCCATCTCCACATGTAGCATCCTGTGGTCCTTCTACCGTAGAACAGCCAAACTCATGTTCTAGATTGTTCTAGATGACCAGGCAGTGGCACCCCTCCACAAAAGGAATGCTCCCAATTTGCTCCCTGATATGTGAAAGAGGGAGAATACAGGACTTTACAAAACCTTTCTTGTCAAGAGTTGAGCTTGCAAGACTGGGCTGTTGGAGCAACTTTGAACTCAGGAGTTGCATTCCTGTCATACCTCCGCCCCATCCCCACCCCAAGGAAACGGGTTTCCAGACCAGACAGAACTAAGGTTACATATTGAGAAGAGAGAAAGAGAAAAGCATATTAATAAACTTCAAACTAGTTTTATCAATCATTAAAAGTATGGTTGGACGCAGCTAGTACAATATAAGCCCAATTATGTCAAATTATTTTTCATTTGAAAATATAAACTTTTTATTATTAACATATTATATACATTATTGAAATAAGATAGGAGGTAAATTGTTGCAGAATCTTTTTAAAGGATTTTCCCCCTCAATTTTTGCTATTGAAATGTTTAATTCACGTAATAAATAAATTAAAATATATATAAAATCATAATAATTTCCCTTACACTCCATCCCCCAAGTTAACAGCAGGAACGTTAGCTGGGGTTAGCGTGTATTTTTCCACTCCTGCATCCATGTTCAGACAAACATACACAGACAGGTAGACATATGAATGAGGATTTTTGCATCATTAAATACATAATCTATACACATTACTCTACAAGTTGATTTTCTCACTTAACAGAATTGTTAAAACCTAATTCTCAAAATTGGTTAAAACAAAGCTCCACACAAATATAATGGCCACATGTCAAAATTTCCTTTGACTCATTAATGAGGAATTCGGCAGAATGATAATGTTGCTTCAATTTGGGTATGAGAAACTTGGATTTATACAAACAGTGAAAAAAAGGAATGCTATAAATAAGGTTGCTAGATTACATATAAAATTGGTCATTGTCCTACAGGGAAATAAAATCATAACCTTTGGGGTTATCTCCTTTACTATACAGAAAAAAATCATTGCACCTTATTAGATTTCCACAACTTAACCTTTAACTTCACTGAGATGTGAAATGCTGGGCCCTAATCAATTGTGAGCATTAACTCAAGCCAAGTCTCCCTACACAACCCTCAGACTGGCTTCTTAGAAAATACTACAGTGGGACATAAAGATCATGCAATCATCTTTTTTGCTTAATTTCCAAGTTTTAGAAAATTTTCCTAAGTATAATAGGTCATGGATATCCCTCTGGATTAATTAATATGTCTTAGATTCATTTTTTTAATACCTATATAACCAACCTATAGAATAAATGCTCTACAGATAATACAACAATATCTCTGGAGATGGACATTCGAGTTTTTCTCCAACATTTCTTTTGTATATGTTCTTTGATATGGATGCTTCTGCTCCTAAAATGGAGTACCCAGGACAGGGTCATCTAAATCAGAGAAAATAGGTATTTTAACGTAAGAGCCATTGTCACAGTCTTTCGTGGGTTTCAACAGTTTGGGACGTGGCCTCCAAAGTACTTGGCATCGGCCTGTAGTTACAGCCTCCATCAGAGCCTACATGAGAAAAACCAGGGAAGAGGAGGTGGTGGCCTCAGGGACTTGAGTCTCTGCGGCCTCCTTCATTTAACGCGACCCTTTCTTCAGTCCGTCTGCCTCCCTGAACACACATCCATAATAATTGCATTTATAGGTCTACATTTATTTTGATTGCACATTAGCTGGACCTGTAAAACTACAAACTCCCCCAGGCCAGGGTTTCGGGGTTTTTCACATCCACGCCCCACATTCAGGGGTATATTCCTCGAGCTCTCACCAAATCCTTGCCGACTGAACATCTGATGAGGCTCCAGCTCTGGTTTCAGGGAGCTGGGTCCAAGCTGAGGAAGCAAAACCCCAGCCAGCACAGGGGGTGCGCCCTGCCCAAATAAACAGAGCGGTCTGCAATGCTCTCCTCTGATTTCTTCTGGTTTTGATTTCTTTAACGAGCTTACCATTTCAAAGCCATTCCTAGTGTGGCTCAGCCCCAAGCACTGCAGTAAGAGACAGTAGCCTCCCTCCATGACAGCCAGCCCAGCCCTAGATCCTTCTGTCCCTGGGTAACAGATCAGCAACAAGACCGTCGCAGAGCAGCGCAGGCCAGAAGCAGAAGCCAAACACGATGCCCTTCCCTCAAGGCTTTTTCCTAAGTGCGCTTCCTCCTGTTAAAAAGCTAAACTGAGGCACAAAAAATTTTAAGACTTTATTTGGGCAAAATTTGATTCAAATTGGGCAGCGCCAAACTGGATGTGGTTATGAGCTCTCCACCAACAGCGGCTGAGAGGCATTTACAGAGAAAAGATGGAAGCCATGTTAGGAAATCGTTGATTGGCTATCGCTGCAGGCCTGATTGGCTGTTTGTGATTGGTTGTCCTTAGGTTTCAATGTTGTAACCTTGAGGCATTTACAGGCTTAGATTTGGGCTTGCTTATGTAGACCACGATCCCATTACAGTCACCTCAATCTAATGGCCCCCTTGTTTAATTCTGGCTTTCCAAGAAGACCCCTGAATGTCTGAACGAGAAGTTCTAACAGTAGAGTAACTATCTGATCAGCAGCAGTCTTGAGTGACTTTTACAAACCCTCATCCGATTTGAAAGTACTGGCCTATAGGTTACAAAAGCTTCCTCCATATTTATGGGTCCTGAATGATAACTCAAGGAAAATGCATGCTTTGGGCAGTTTAGAGGATCTGGTTGCAGCCGTAAATTCATACTGGGCTGGCACGGAGGGCTTTGCCCCCTGCTTCACTACGAGTGGGACATTGTCGTTCTACATTTAAAGTCGGGGATGATCAAGAATCGCATGTGCTATGTGAGTAGCTCAGACTTGCTAATTAAAGAAACAATAAAAAATACATATTAAGGAAGAAAAGCGGATAAATACAAAAAGCCCAAGAGACAAGAGGCCTTGAACAGCCAATAAAGATTTCCATGTGGGCATGTGGGTGATTGTCATTAGTATGGTCCCATGCCCTTCTATTCTACTTCCTCTACTGCTTTCTGTCCCCAAGCTTACAAAAGCTACTGCCCCTCTCTCCAAGCTATATTTGGCCAGTTTTCTGGGTGGTCAACCCACAGAGGAACTGAATTTAGAATCCTGGGCACAGGAAATATTGTAGAGTGTCCAACCTTTTGGCATCTCTGGGCCACACTGGAAGAAGAGTTGTCTTGGGTCACACGTGAAATACACAAACACTAACGAAGACTGATGAGCAAGCAAAAGATTTTAAGTAAATGTACAATTTTGTATCGGGTCACAGTCATAGCCATCCTGGGTCACATGCGGTGGGGGTTGGACGTCCCTGGTTGTGGAAACCATCCCATATCCTCTCAGGTTGGGCTTTATCATTCCCATGCCCTTGGCCTGACTTCCAACTGCCAGTATCTGTATCTTTTTGCCCGAGGGCTTTCTCATACACAGAAAGGAAGTACCAGGACCCTCTGGCAAAAAGTCTTTGTCCAATGGTGTATAAGGGTTGGTATATAAACACCCAGTTGCTTTGCCCCTTAGGGGAGATCACTGTGGAATGTTTGTTCCACATTGGCTCCTTGCGTTCTCCAGTGCGATGACGCCCCGGTTTTCCAGGAAGGTAACCTGCCTTTATTGGCCATCTTCCCTTCACTGTTTCATATCCTCACTCCCTTAGTGGTGTTTCCCGGGATCACTCCTGAGTTAAAGTACTTGCCATCAGATCTTTCTTTCAGGGGCTGCTGCTGGTGAACTCAAATCAAGACATATGGGAATAATAATAGTTATCATTTGTTCAGCATATGCCATGGAAATGACACTGTTCTAAGAGCTTCATGTGTGTTCAACCACTTAACTGTCCCACAGCTGGATATGGTAGAGACTGTGATCATGAGCCCCAGTGGTGGGATGGAGAGCTGGACCGCAGGCAGGTACACACCTATCATTAGAACCCAGCCAGCGTGGCTCCGGAGGCTGTGCACCTGTCCTGTGCTCTGTTTTTAAAGTCCCATCTGCGGAGGTGGGCCTTTAAAAATAAATGGATAAAATCAGTAAATAAATAAAATCAGAGATCCAGAAGTCACAACAATGAATTCACAAATTCGAAGGGCCTGACAGAGGAAGAACCTGCAGACTTGGGTACTTACTGAATAAGAGGTAAGGAAGAGAGAGGAGCAAAAATTAATGCAATGATGAGGGGAGGTGTGCCCCTACATACAAATTATTCCACTGACTCGGGAGATGAAGGGCGGCTGCAGACGGCTTGCTGCTCCTCCTCTTGAGAGGTGGAGCTAATTTCCCTTCCCCTTGAGCCTGAACTGGACTTAGTGACTTGCTTGACCAGTAGAGTATGTGGGAAGTAAAGTCCTGACCTCCGAGGCTAAGACCAAGAAGCCTTGCAGCCAGCTCTGCCTGGGGTGTTTAGGATACCCTTGGTGGTGGGGTGGTCCTTGCACCAGCTAGTGAGATGTCTGGCCAGCCTGGGGCTGCCATGCCGGGGAGGCCATAGAAGGTGCTCCCATCAAACTGTCAGCTGAGCACAGCTGCCCAGCCTCCCTGAGAAGGCCCCACACATCTCGGACCCTCCAGCCCCATAGCGTGCCAGTCTGTCTCAGACGCAGGCAATAAAGGGGCTCATTATACGTACAGACTTTTAAAACAATAATAAAACAAACAAAAAGTTGGTCTGCTTTTTATCACCATGAGCTAACAATTCCAAACAATGTCAGTAATAAAATATTACTACCTGAAAAAAATCTTCTGTTGGTGTTATTTCTGAACAGTTGCTATGGTTACTGTTTGGTTTTAATAATATGCAGGTGAACTTCAAATTAGCATATCTGCATTACTTATCTTTAAGTAAACACTATACTCTACATGGAAGTTAATGTGGAGAACTTCCAGTTATATTTATAAATTTATGAATTGATTATTATGACTTCTGGACTCCTGATTTTATTCCTTTCTCATTTTTATTATGCATATATACACAAATATTCACAGCTGATTTTTGAGAAAGGTACATAATTAATTCAGTTGGGGGAGGATAGCCTTTTAAACAAATAGTGTTGAAGCAACTGGATATCCACAGGCAAAAAAAAAAAATTAACTTAGACCTAACCTCATACCTTACATAAAAATTAACTCAAAATAGATCACACAATTAAGTGTAAAACCTAAAACTATAAAACTCTAAAAAATAAAACCATGGGAGAAAAATTTTGTGATCTAGGTTGAGGCGAAATGTTTTTAGACTTGACAGCAAAATCAAAATCCATAAGAGGAAAAATTGGTAAACTGGGCTTCATCAAAAGTAAAAATTTTTGCTGTACAAAACACCAGGTAGAGAGGATGAAAAGACAAGCTATGGGCTGCAGGAAAATATTTGCAAATCACAGGTCTAACAAAAGACTAGTATCTAAAATACTGGAGAACTCTCGAAACTTCATGATACCAAAAAATCCAGTTATAAAATGAGCAGAAGATATGAAAATACATTTCACTGAAGATAATACGCATGTAGATAAATTCCAGCATTATTCACCATTGGGAAAATGCCAATTAAAACCATAATAAGATAGTACTACACACCTATTGCGATGGCACAAATGAAAAACAGCAACAACACTAAATGATGACAAGGATTCATAGAGACTGGAGCACTCCTTAATTGCTGGGGGGGTGCAAAATGGGGCAGATACTCTGGAAAGCAGTTTGGCAGTTTCTTCTAAAACTACCACATGACACACCAGTGGTACTCTTGGGCATTTATCACAGAGAAATGAAAACGTACTCACAAAAAACTTTGCACATGGATGCTTACAGCAGCTTTGCACATGAAAGCCAAAAAGTGACAACCACCCAGATGTCTTTTAACAAATGGATGTTCAAACATTCAGGTGTGGAATACTGCTCAGTAATGACAAGGAACGAACTATTAACACGCACCACAACGGATAACTCTCCCGGGAATTGTGCTGCATGAAACAGTGAACCCCCAAAGAACATATAGCATGTGATCCAATTTATATTACATCTTTGACAGGGCAAAATTTTACAAATGAACAGACCTGTGGTTGCCAAGGTTAGGAATGGGGGAGACGCAAACCTACACATATGATTATAAGTTTCAGAGGTCTAGATATATATACACATGCAGGAGTACAAGTAAATCTGAATAAAGTCTGTGGATTACTTGTAACATTATACCACAGTTTTGCAAGATATTGCCATTAGGGCAAACTGGGTAAAGGGATACATAGCATCTCTCTGTGTTGTTTCTTACAACTGAATCTGAATCTTACAATGCACTCTACTGGAACTAACTCTTAACCCATAAAAGCTTTCAGGAAGTTGGGACGAGGGCCCCAGGTGACATTAACTTTGCCCAGCGTTTTATTATATGATTACAACCAAAAGAGTGAGAATCACCTTGGTTGGACTGCATGTTGCCAAGTAAGGAGCATGAGAAACAGAAGGGCAAGAGAGAGACACGTGTTCCCGCCTCACCCCCCGGCCACGGGCAGTCAGTAATCGGAAGGGAGACGAGGTCGTTGTCTGTGGAGGAACAGTGGCCGACTCACAAGAAACCAGCTGAGAAGAAAACAGCTGGGCTGGGCCTGACATTCGCCCTAATGAAAAGCCATGGCTAGTCTGAATGACCTTGGGCAAGGACACTGCTGCTGTTCCCCAAGCCCAGGCGCAAAGCCATGTGGGTACAAACACTGCAGTCCCCTCTTCAGAACAAGGCCCGCGAAGCCGTCACTTTACCCACCAAGAAACCTAAGGGAAGAAGTGGGAAACATACTGCCAACGTCTCGCAGTTCGTAAAAAACAAAGCCAGGATTCAAAACTAAGTTTCCCAATCCCAAGGCCGGTATCCCTTCCAAGGCCGGCTACAGCGTGGCCGCTCCGGCTTTAGACAGTCATTAGCTAATAACCCTCTTGAACATTTCAGCTGGCAGAGGGTGGGCTGCCTGGTTCCACTGAACATTCTTACCTTTCATCATGTGGATTTTAAATATTCGTTGGAGAGATAAACCTCGGGTTCATAGGCAGAAAAAAAAAGTGGGTTGCATGTGAATATTTCATTTCATTAGTACGATATTAAATGTGTTCGAGTACACTTGATCCTCACACAATCCTATAAAATAGGTTAGGGCTGGGTTTGTTAGAGCCATTTAATAAAATGAGAAAAATGAGGCTCAGGGAGGTGGGTTTGCCAAAGATGACATAGTTTTCTATTAGAGGTGGAGCTGGAACAAAACACATTCTCTATCCGTGGGGGTTTTTTACACTTCTTTTCCTGTTTTATTTTCTTTTATATACAAAAGGATACGTGTTATGATCAAGCCCTCAGCTTAAGAACCTGAACCTTGGCAATGACGCTGAAGCCTCTGTAATCTCTTCCCCGAGGGCCACTGAGTGTCCCAGCTCCAGGAAGGTCATTCCCACAGAAGGCAGGGGGAAGGGTGCCCCCGAGGGGTGCACCTGCCGGCCCTGCCCCCACCTCATCTCTCCCTTCGGTCCTGAACTGTGTTTATCATTATGTTACTTTTCTTGATATTTCACCAAATATCTGTATTATGCTAAAAATGTATTGTTGAAACAAACAAAATAGAAACAGACTCATAGAGAACAGACCAACAGTTGTCAGAGGGAAGGGGGGGTTGGGGCCTGGGTAGAAAATGGTAAAGGGATTAAGAAGTACAAATAGGTAGTTACAGAATAGTGAGGGAGACATAAATTATAGCATAGGGAATATAGCCAATAATACTGTAAAACTGTGTATGGTGCCAGGTGGGTACTTGAAACATTGGGGGGGCCCTCTCTGTAAATAGATAATTTTCTAACCACTACGCTGTACATCTGAACCTAAAACAGAATGATACCAAATGTAAGCTGTCACTGAAAAGTAAAAAGATACATAAATGTATTGTTGAATTTTGCCCATTTTTTAATATTTTTCAATGGACTCACGCTGTCCGTAGTCACCTACAACTTGTTCTTCCGCTCCATGTTTTGTGTGTGCGCTACACGTGTGTCAATGTGAGTGGCTGTTACTTCTTTCACTTCCCACTGCAGTACAGCATTCCCCAGTATGAATTTGCCATGATGTGCTCTCTAGTCTCTTGTCATTGAACCTTTGGGTTGCTTCCAGGTCGGGGCCTTCATAAATGGTGTAGCTACGGACATTCTTGCACATGTCTCCTGATCCACACACAGGTGCAAGAGTTTCTCTTGGACGTAAAAGTAGTAGGGTCATTGTTGACGTGCAAGGTTTATACATCTCTGACATTACTAGATGATCCCAAAATCTTTTTCAAGATTTTGTACAAATTTGTTTCTTAATCATCAATGTACAAGAATTTCTGCTTTATCCACATTCTCAGTCACTCTTGGTATTATGCATCTTATCACTTTGCCACTATAAGGGGTATAAAACAGTACTTCACTGTACCTCATTGTGATTTTGATTTGTATCTCCCTGATTGCTAGTGGAGCTCAGCATCTTGTCATAATTTTAAGGTCATTCCTGTTTCTTCTTGGTAATACCTGGTCATGTCACTGGCTTGTTTTCCTGGTGGGTTGCTTGCCTTTTTCTCAATGATCTTTTCAAAGGAATTTTTATATTTTAGGCAACATTCCTTTGTCAGTTACATATGTTGCAAATTTCTTCTCTTAAATTAACTCTTGTGTGTCACTTTGTCCTCAGTATCTTGATAAGCAGATCTTAATTTTAATACAAGCATGCTGATCAATCTTTTCCTTTACAGACTCATATTTTAATCTATAATATGGTACAAGATATTTAAATATAACACTGAATAATCTATGTACTATACTTTTTATACTTATTTATGAGTCTGTATAGAGCTTTTACATCTATTTTTATGAACAAGATTAGTTTGCAATTTCTTTTCTCCCACTCTTTGTTTAGTTTGGATATCGAGACTGTACCATCCTTATAATAGGAATTAGACGGTATTTGAAAGATTGGAATTATGTCTTCCTTGAGCGTTTGCTAGGTCCCTACAGAAAAACTCTCTGGCCTGCTGCTTTCTTTGTGAAAAGATACATTAACTATTAAATCAATTTCTTCAATGATTATAGGTTGATTCAGGTTGTTAAAACCATCATAAGTCAATTAAAATAAACATTTTATTTTATTTTGTTTTAAAGTTTTTTGGCATAAACTGGTTTGTAATTTTCTTATACCTTTTATAATCTCTCCTGTATCTATACTTAGTCATTATTTTTTCATTCCTTATTGTCTGTGGCCTTTCTCCTTTTGATATAAATCTTGCTATGTGGTTGATAATTTTACTAGTATTTCAGAGTCAACTTTTGACTTCTTGATTCCCTTTATTATACTTATTTTTAATTTTATTAATTTTTCTCTTGTCTTTATTATTTCTTTCTTTTTTACATTTATGTGTATTTTCCTGTTTTGTTTTGTTTTTTCTAATTTCTAAGGAGAGCTGATTAGGTCAATATTTTTTTTAAGTTTACTCTTTAATAATATAAGTATTTAAAGATACACACTTCCTCCAAGGTCTCTCTTATTCCATAACACATTTCTCTCATTCCCATTATGATTTCTTCTTTAATCAATGACCTACAGAAGGTTCTTTTAAGAGTTCTAAATATAGGTGGTTTATTTTGTTATCTTATTGTTTGATTGACTTATTGATTTCCAACAATTGTCTTGAGGCATAAAAATATGATCTAGATGATACTGGCTTCTTGAATTCTTGCTCTACGGCCCAGAATATAATCAGTTTCTATAAATGATCTATGAGCTTGAGAATTATGTATGTACACCAATTGTAGTGTTTCATTTTCTATACATGTCCTTTAGATTTAGCTTGGCAATTGTGTTATTTGAATCTTTTATATCTTTACTGAATTTTTTGTTGGCTTAATCTATAAATTACTGGGAGGATTATTAGAATTTTCCATGGTGATAGGAGACATTTACCAATTTGATAAAGGGGATATTTACCAATTTGATAAAGGGTGGATACATAGTAAATACAGCAGTTTCTAGCTGTAGTTCTATTAATTTTTTGCTTTCTATGATTAACTACATTATTACATACCTTTAAGCTTGGAATGATAAATTAAATCTATTAAAATTAACCATGTAATCTATTACACTAGTTAAACTTAACACCTATTTCGTTTAATATTAATGGGCTATACCAGCTTTTTCACTAAATAAAGACTATTTTGTCTAATATTAACAGGGCTGTACCAGCTTTTTTTCATACATATTTGCTTATCCTGCACTTTTATGTTCAACATTTTAGTATCCTACACCCTCATCCCCTCGATGTGTGGGAAAGGGGAGAAAGAGAGATGGAGAGAGAGAGAAAGGGCATGCCATCTGGGCTGACAACGTCTGTTTTTAATTGTAAAATTTAACTAATTTATCTTTATTGAAAATACATATATTTATTGAAAACATATTTGCATTTATTTCTTATTTTGTGCTTTTATTTTATTGTGCTTTTTCTAGTTTCCTTTTTTTTTATGTCTTTTGGGGGACACCCCCCCCCCGCCACCTTCATTCCTTTATTCTGCTGTAACAGTTGGGATTATACATACATACTCTATTTTTACTTTCCTTCTGCCTCCCCTGACACTTAAAATACATATTTAATCTAACAAAATCTGATGTTACTCCATACGTTTACTGTCAATCAAAGAATACATGGACTTTGGAGAGTTTTAAATGTGCTGATCACCATTTTGCCCTCCTCTTAAGTAATAGCATTGTCCAAGAGGAAACAGTAGACTGCAGCAATGGGGATGAGGGGTGCCGGGAAGAATGCAATTTTAAATACAATGGTTAGTTCAGTCCTCATCGAGAAGACAATTTGAACAAAGATGCCAAAGAGAGGGAGTTGGCCCTGTGGAAATGAGACTTTGTAACCTTTGGCCAGTCTCTTCTCATTTGCTCCACTCCCTGGCCCCCGGTAAGCAAGCACCCTTTTACCCTGTTTGAGTTTCTCTATTTTAGGCTCCACGGAGAAGTGATATCATACAATATACGTCTTTCTCTGTTTGATTTATTTCACTTAGCATAATACCTTCAAGGTCTATCCATGTTGTTGCAAATGACTGGATTTCCTTCTTTCTCGTGTGTGACATCTTCTTTACCCCTTCATCTGTTGAGAGACACCTAGGTTGTTATACGTTGTTTCTATATCTCAGTTATTGTGAATAATGTTGCAATTAACATGGGGATGCAGATATCTCTTCAAGATCCTAATTTCATTTCCTTTGGATATATACCCAGAAATGCAAATTCTGGATCATCTGGTATTTCTATTTTTAATTTTTTTTTGAAGAGCCATCATACCATTTCTCATAGAAGCTATTCCAAATCCAATTCCCACCAACAGTGCACAAGAGTTAGTTCTTATTTAAATGTTTGGTAGAATTCACCAGTGAAACCCTCTGGTTCACAGTCTAGTTCTTTGATGGGGCTAGAGAAAAATGAGTTTCTTATAGCTCCTACAAAGGCACTATTGTCCGTGGATGAATGCCAAATTATTGTTGTGGGGGATGGGACAAAAGTGAGGACGATCTTATTCCGCCATGATGCTTGCATCACATACATAATTTATTTTTAAAACATTTTAATTCCCCTATACATTCTTGTATATATTTGTTTCCTGTATTTGCTATTATGAACAATTCTTCAATGAACAGCTTTGCATTTATAACTTTGTATACTTGTTCTATTATTTCCTGAGTATAAATGCCAAGATGTGGCATAGCTAAGTCAATTTTCTAATATTCAAAACTCCTAACTCTTTAGAATCTTCTTGCTCATTTGAATTTCTGAAAAAATGATTAAATGTATTCTTTTGACACAGTCCCCCACAATCTGTTAGTCAATAAATCCAAGTATTACCCCAAGCTGTACTGTGCCAAAGAGTATTTAGCCAGGTGTAGATAGAGAAAGAGCAAGCCAGCTACCCAGAGTCCTCTGGGATGCGTGCATAATGGTCTTCTCCCATTAGAAAAACAAAACGAATACATAGCAAAAATCTCAAAGAAAACTCTGGAAGGCTGTAACCTGTTATTCTTTGGTTTTTGCCTTTCCGCTGTTTATTATGTCATTTGCAAATGTTGGTCCAGGTTATTCTGTTCAGATAACACATATTTCTCTTCTCCAAAGATGTTAGCCTTTTATGTCTTCCTTCTAAATGTTCTTTAAAATGTTGTCTCTGGAGAAAAGAATTAAAAACAAGGAAGAATTTCTGGCAGAACAGCATGATCTGCACCATTAAATGTGTTCTGTCTTTCCTCCAATTTCTCCCCTAGTTAATAACTCTTCAAAAAAAATTACTGATAGAATTATTTTTCCCATGTAGTTTAATTTGGAAGCATTCTTGGACCAACACCCAAAGTAATTTAGGGCAAGTGCAGAAGGCAAATTTGACCTTGACCAAAATTCAAGCAATCACTCACGGCCGGCTCCGTCAGAAGAGCGGGTGATCTGAAGACAGCTCTGTGGGAGGGCTTTCTGCTCCCTGAGTGGCCCCTGACTTGCTGGTTGGAGAAGCGGGCACAGAAGTGTTCAAAGAATGGGGTGGTGTCCTGTAAAGAGCACCAGACTGGGAGCCTAATGGCTGTGGTTTATAGTTTGAGACCTAACAATTCCAACTATCAACTTGGAAGACATTATCACTCAGAAGCAGGAGAACATATTGGTCAAAAGCCCATGTGTTTGAGTTAAGTGAAGGGAATGCAGAAGGCTTTGTCCCGGAACTCAAGGAGCCTGGATACTGGAATTTTTTAGGATCTCAATGTAAAATGTCAATTGTCAGAGAGCTTCTGCCAAACAAGAAGATTGCATATGCCTCTGACCCATGGCTCTGCTGCTTAGTAAGGCCCTGATCTTGTCTAAGTTTCTTAGCTTCTGTCAGCCTGCGTGTTCTCGTCTTCAAAACGAGGACACTGATGCCAATCCCACAGGTTTGCGGTGAGGACTGAATGTATAAAGTGCTCAGCACAATGTTCCACACAGCAATGATTATATATTACTATTTTTTCTGAATCACAATCAATTCCTCTATGAAATAAGATGTTACTTAACGATTATGGCAGTTTCCTCTCATTACATTCTAATCAGATATCTTACATTTAAAATGCTGTGCAAAAACTTCTACATTCCGCTTCTACATTGAAGATTTAATTGAAGATCACAGTACTTTAGATTTAAAAACACATATGCTATTCCCTTATCAACTGTTCTCACGTAAGGTCATCATGGTTAAATACCTGTCACCATGACTACCAACTGAGCCCTCAACTTCCACTTAACTCAGTGAGGTACAGAGTACACGTTCAGACATGGGACCTTATACCCCACCCATGGCTCTCTGAGCTCATTTCCCACAATGCTTTCTCTCCCCCGCCTCCCTAGTCTCCTTGTTCTTCCACTGAATATATAGCGTACAGTCCCAAATCAGAGTCTTCACACTTGCTGTTCCCTCTTCCTGCAATGTCCTTCCCCTAGATGTGCACCTGCTTTGCTCCCTCATTTCACACATGGTTCCTATCAGAAGGACTTCCTAGGCTTTTCCTGACTACAACTGCCCCCCCTCCTCACCTACCACCAGTCTCTGTCCCCATACCCTCAGTATTTATTGCCCCACATACTACGGATGTTTGTTCTTGTTTATGCCCCACACTATAAAGTGTGTTCCTGTTCCTACCTGGATTCCCAGGGTTTAGAAATATGTCTGGTATATTCAGTATTTGACAGCTGAATGTGTGAATGAATGAATGAGAGAGAGAAGAGAGGAAGTGAAGGAGGGTGGGAAGAAAAGAAAGGTCCGCGAGGAGTGGATCATGACCCAGCATTTAAAGGCCAATCTTACCCTCTCTCTAAAAGCAAACAAACCAAAAAAATGGGTTCAATCTATTAGGAGTGTTAATTACTTCAACTGATAGGAACCACCCGACCCCACCCCACTTTTTCTAGCTTTATTGAGAAGAAACATTTTTAATGCAGGCATGTGTCTGACTGGCTGTAGAAAGACTGGAGGGAAAGTGGTTGGGCCAGAACAGACTCAGTCATCTGCGTGAACACTCCCAACCTGAGAGGTCCTGCTATGGGAAAAGAGGAGAAAATGCGTGCCGCGAGCTTTTAGGAGACGTGGGAGCCCTTCTCCACGCTGCCTGCCTAGAACCCTGCTTCTTCCCTTTAAATGGGCCACGTGCTCCTCTTTGAACAGAAAGCTGAATGGGAAAGGATTTCAACATTTCTTCTTAGTCTTCTTCACCTTGAGCTAAATGAAGACAAGGACTAGCCCATAACACAGAAATACACTCACTTTTGCCTTTATTCACAATACAATGTTCTCACTTCTTTTTCAAGTTTTAAGTTAATAGGCAGGAATTGAGTTTACTTTGCTCTAATAGTCTAAGCAAAGTTGTACATTTAATTCCAGGTCCAAGGAAAATTTGTAACAAGAACTCCATTCAATGTGCCCCCAAATAGAGAACTGACTTTATGATGCACCTGCTGGCATGAGAAAGGTCAGAATCTGGCAGAAAGACCCCATTTCAGGGGCTGGGGAGGGGCATAGTCCCGGGTCAAGGGGGTCATACATGCGGAGGCGAGAGATGATTTGGTTCTGGTTGTGGGCACACAATGCAATATACAGGTCATATATCACAGAAATGTATGCTTGAAACCTATATGATCCTATTAACTAAAGTCACCCCAATAAACTTAATTATAAAAAGAATTCCTAGCACTATGATCTAGTCCCATGGTTCCAGCCTCTTTCTGTACTGTTCCTGCTAATTACTCCAACAAAAAATAAGAGCTACTGATGTTGAAGGCAAAAGGAGCAGTCAGGAGGAAGAATGTTTATGCGTATGGACATTCTCTCATATTTCTCATTTTGACAATGATAAATGGAATGACTTATTTCAGCAACTCTTTACTGAATACCAGTATGTCCTGAGTTCTGAGCTTAGACACTAGAAAGAACGGACAGATCTGAAGCAGCCCCTGCTCATGGGAAGCGTTCAGCCCGGGAGGCGAAACAGGGGCATGGGGTTAGAGGGAGGTAGAGGGTATGGAGAGTAGCTATAGGACTGGAAGAAGGTGGCACGTCACACATGCAGGGGCATGTGCAGATCTTTCATTCATTCAACACTTCAGAAAGCTAATCTGCAGGTCACTGTTATAAACCAAATATTCTTTGTTCTTGTTTTAAAAGTCCTGAGTCCCACTTACAAGGTACAAACAAGCTCATTATCTCTTTTTACACAATGCCTTATAGATGCTTTTTACATACCAGATGCATATTTTAAAATCTTTATGCACGTTTTTAAAAGTTATGTGAATTTTTAAAGACTGTTTTTAAAGCCCAATTGTATGATTATAACAGCAATATGCTAGAATGTTTGGAAAATAGAGAAAAAATATATAACAATAATTTCACCACCCATACATAATCTCTAACAATTTGTTGTACTACACACACAAATACATGCATGCACGCACATACACACTTCTCTGAACACATACTTTACACATATTTGGAATCACACATTTAATGTATCTCCATTTAAATATGAAATATCCTAAAGGGGCACATGCAACCTTTCCACGTGACCATGTCTGCAATAATATGACCCATTTCCAGGACGTCTTTGTCAATTCTAACAAAATAGAATATGCATTAATTCCCCGTTATAACTCTGAACTGTTCTCCAACGCGTTTTATTAAAATAGAATGCATTTGTACAAGTAAGTTACCCTGAGAAGTTCTTGTTTTCACCTGTAATAAAAAATATCCACAAATGAGACCTGTATTTTTTTCTGTCTTTCTTGAAAAGGCATCAAGGAAGTTATATAGTCCTGCCCTAATCTATCATAATGACCATGCATAAAAGTTTAAGCATCTTTAATAACAACTTTACAAACAAATTTATTGACAAAAATAAATTAGAAAATCAACTGACTTAATAGAAATAAAATGCCCTTGACCCAGCATGATATTTTGAAAATTCAGAACAAACATTTCCAAAATGTTTATTCTTCCTATTAGAGATAATTTGAATAAAGTTAGCAAATAGTGTTACCATGCTGATACCTTTCCTAACATTTTGCTGATGTCCATTTTTTCCATTCAAATTATTAAAAAGTTATAATCACGTTTCTTGATTTTTTAATTATGAAATTTTAAAAATACACATAATTTTAAAACATCATTTGAACATAATATCCCTTATGGAAATGTACCATAATTCAACCATTTGCCTATTAATCAATACTTTACATTTCCAGGGTTTTTAGTGACAGTGAACAGATTCACACATCAAGATTTTCTGTGTTTAGGCTTCAGTTGATGTGATGGTCTTTTTGCTATAGCAACCTGGCTAGGCTATAGTCCCCAGCTTTTCAATCAAACACTAGTTGTCTAGGTGTCCCTGTGAAGGGACTGTGTAGATGTGACTGAAGTCCTAACCGACAGACTTAAAGGGAGGACAGTCATCCTACATAACCTGGCGGGACCTCATTCAATCAGTTGGAAGGCCTTGGGAGCCAAGCTGAGGCTTCCCTGGAGAAGGGCTACCTGTGGACCGCAGCTTCAGCTCGTGTGCGCCAGAACTTTCCAACCTGCCCTTTCCCACAGCCCGCCCGGCCAGTCCCCACCATCCATAAGACAGTCACTTGCAATAAATCTCTTACTGCATACCTCCTACTAGTTTCTTTGGGTGACCCCTGGCAGATGCACTTACATTCTCAGACGTACACATACAACACCCACAGGCTCACCCAATTAAAGAGCCCACAACGCCATTACTGCTGCTCCTTTCTCGTAACTGCCTCCACGATTTTTTAAACAGTGAGATGACGTCCTGCTTGCTGACTAATCTCACACAGCCTCAAACTGAGCAAGCAGCTGAAATCACGTTTGACTGAAGACCTGTTTTATGGCGAAGAAAAGTTACCCTCAGAATCAAACAGATGGGTGGCATTTGTTCAAGTTGTGTGCTCAGCAAAGTGTAACCAAGACTTGGGCCAAATCCTTCCCCAGCAGAGTTGGCCTTTATTCGGAGTGTCTCGGCTAACACTTCATTATCCAGGCAACCCAAGGACTTCTGTGATACCACTCTCTCCACTGGACTGATCTTTTAAATGGACGATTTCTATTTATAAAGCAACATTAAGCCTGTGCCAAGCAAAAAGATTTCCCACATGCCTATGTGCATGCATGCACATACACCAGCCCCACACACGTGTTACCTCTGAAATATTCCTTATTCATCTTGTCTTACAGGGTTTCCATGGTTTTTCAATTATTCTTTACAGTCTCTTTTCAGACTTCATTTAACTTTATATATGAAGAATTGCTTAAATGGCTTTACGTTATTAAGGAAATGCTGTAACTTCTTTAAAAAGTCGCATGATGTATAGTATGTACACTGATTACTTATAAAGTCCTGCATATTATTCTTTTTCTGGAAACACGACACTACTATCACCCCAAGACTTAATCAGTTTATTGTTTTCCTGTAGAGCGTGTGTAATTGGCCCTGTAGTTCCATCAGGTAAGGTACTGCATAACTGCAACAATACAGAAGAATATCTACAGAACTGGGGTTAAGGCTTTTAAGAGTCTAACTATTAAAAATTGGTCTTAAACAAAAGAATTGAACTATCCGAAAGGTGAATCCTGTTTTCTAAGGTGAATGGCATTTGAAATCATTACAAAATGGGTAGGATCCTCCATCTGCATAAGTTAATGGGCAAAGTGAGAAATAAGTGGCCATGAGACAGCTTATAAGTGTGATTCTGTCAGAGCTGGAGCTTCAGTAGCCAAAGAGTGGACACACCGAGGAAATCGAAGTTGGAGAGGCCCCGGCCGCACACAGACAACACTACATAAACACCACGTAACTGGCAGGTAGGCACTTAGACACACACTGTAACAATGAGGTCAACAGAAGCATAATTATAACGTGTCTACACGAAGCAACGTGGACGTGTTTTAGAGTTCAAAATCCCCAAAACCATGGCCCGCAGACATCAGTTCATGTGAGGAATGAATGAGTCCATCCTTTTTCCCCCTGATAAGCAGTTTGAGCTACAAATAGCAGTTGGTATAGGTAGAAAGTCCTTTCCACTAAGTTCTCCCCATTCTGGCACACTTTGTGGTCTACGTGGATTTGGGGGCAGGGGCGGGAATAAAGGAAAAGACTTTGGAAAGAGGGTGCCCTGTAAAATAAGTGAAAAGGTCACAAGTGTCCAGAGTTTGACAAAATTCCTTAGGATCATCCAACTGCTCGGGATGGCACTATGATCTTCAAGCACCTGCCTGATCCCAGCTTGACTTAGGACATTTTCCTGCTGAGAAGAGAATAAGGTAACCAGTTGATACCAAGATTTCTACCCACTTAGGAGTTACATCCTTCAGTGTCAATATTGGCCCCAATTTATAAGTTTGATTTAAATCCAGAAGTGTCACAATCTCCTCAAAGGTGAACTAAAGAATTCAGTATACACCGAGACCAAAATCCTTGATCAAACACACATCGAGTGCCTAAGAATTATACTGTGCCAGTGCAAAGTATGATCTGCTTAGAAGCAATTCCTTTTATCATATGGTTTCCAGCACTGCAATGTATTTTTTTTAAGTCAGTCTTTAAAAATCACCCCAAATTAATAAGAGAATAATGCAAAAGAAATTTATTTCTGATTGCAAAATGAGAGTAAAAGCATTTCCTAAAAAACATATTTTTAGAATTAATAATTAGAATACATACTTTGAAAGCACCTATAATTGCAGGGGATTCTACTCTTTTAAATGCATGGTAGGAGGCCCAGTAGAAAGTTCATGGGTAGTTTGGGGAGTTAACCTCAATTAACGAATATTTCCTGAGCACCTACTATGTCTAGCCCTGTTTTGGACAATGCACAAAAAGGTAAAACTATAGATAAGATACTCCTTCTGTCCTCTAGGACAGAATAGTATACAAGAAATGTAAAATAACTATAATATGAAACAAGTCATAAGACCTAGTAAAGACATAAGCTAAATGTATAATTCAGAAAAGGGAGGTGTCACATCCAAATAAGAAATGGGAGAGGGAGTTTAATCAAGCCTTTGGTATTGGGATGTGTCTTGAAGATGACAGAATTTTGGCAGATGGAAATGGAAAGAGCGTATTCCTTCCTACTCACTGGAACACGTGCGAAGGTGAGAAAACGCGGCACCATTTTAGGGGGAATAAAAGCAAATTAATGAATTTGACTGAAGTGTAGAGAATGAATAAAAACACCTGAGAAGTTACATTGGTCAAGTATAGGAGTATTACGGAGGGCCCTAAATACTGCACTGAGGAATGTGTACTTGATTTCTAATAAGCTGGTAGGTCACTGAAGATTTTGGTCACGGGTAAGAAAGAGGAAGACTGAGAGTAAGAGAGGTTCAAGGTAACGCTGGTAGCTTAAAACGACAAAATGCTGTCTAAGGGTTCTGGGAAAAGCTGTGGTGTTATCCCCAGTATGTTACCCTAAATGCCTCATTTTCTCTGGTAGTTATCAGAGCTAGGAGTTGCCCAGCATATTACCAAGATGGAAAAAAAAATAGTTCCAGATATGCCTCATTTCCAAAGAAGATATAGTCCCTCCAAAAATGTGGATAAATAAAATGTTAAAAGATCAAATTATATTCTGCTTGCCCAGGAATCCTGCAGTGCTACCATTTGCAAAACAAAGGATCATTTGTGCTAAGAAAGCTATCCACAATCCGGTCCACTTCTCAACCTGTTTCTAAACCTATTCTCCCTTTCTACAAAACCTAAAAAATCTCGGCTTCTTTTTAAATGTTATTTGAAATTTCAGTATAAAATAATAAATAAGAATACAACAAAGTAGTTACACATTTAGATATCCTTTTTTGAACTAAATATGCTGGTTTGGATTCTGATATCTCTACCAGCAACCTCCCAGAATATACTCCTCTGTCCCACACTAAATGCATCTATAATATTTGAACAAAAACACTGACAAAACCAGGGCTATTGTTTACATAAACAGCACTTTGTTGTCTCAGAGCTAATTCCACACTCAAAAAAGAGGTAATTTATTAAACTTCCTAATTATTTACACTAAAGGCAGGAAAAAAGGAGAATAATCCAAAAGTCATATGTGGTTTTCTTTGGAATGCCAAGTGATATACTTTTCTAAATATGTTTAACTTAATCTGTTATTGCATTCCCTAATCCCATGCTAATTTATACAAAGGAGACAGACTGGGAACAGCACTGATTGGAAGAAGCCAGTGGAAATTCCAAACCACATCAGAATAACCTATAAAACAGATAAACCTCATACAGAAAATCGACAAGCAAGATGTTGCAAGGTGAGTGATGTAAAAGAGATGCAAGTGTCCCTTTGTAATTTTTCGTCTTATCGTTTAGGTTGGTAGCATTATGTTACAGTTGAAAAAATTATTGTCACAGTTCTGTCATTTTTCCCTTCTTTGACATAATTTTCCCTTGCTTTTACCTTTCTTGTTCCTCAAGTGAGGTATCTATCTTGGCACCATGCACCGACTGGACTGTCATTTCTCAGGCAAGTACTGAGGCAAAAGGAGAGGCAGGAGCCATAAAACAAGCTGTTATCCCCATTCGTACCGAGGAAAACCCTGAGCTTGTAAATATCGAAGTCAGAATCCAAAGCCCCAAATGACAACTTCTTGCAGATAAACAGTACTCCAGACTTTTTAAAGAATTTCATACATATTATACTTAACTTTGATTAGATTCTTCCTTGATTTGAAAAACCAAGTTCCTAAAGGCAGGATGGGATATATTAAGATTTATGTTTATGACACTTGAATTAAAGAAAGACTTTATTCACATATAAACACAAAGATTTGGGTAAAAATGCTAAGAAAGTGTTTTCTTGGATCTTTGTTAAACCATGCAGTTTTTTTTTTTAAGTTACCTATCTATGAAATTGTTAGTGACTTTATACTGTGGTATAAAATCAAGCAAATAAATATTTAGTGATATGTGTGGCCTAAAATAAACCTATCCAAAAGCAATAGAGGCTAAAAGAAAGTGCTGCTTTTTTTTATGTATCTCCACAAAAAAAAAGCTCATGAGGATCTATACTTTGTTTCAATCATTTGGGTACAATTTGCAGTGGCACGCAAACAATACTTTGATAATTGCAGCACCCAACTCAGTACCTTGTACAAGGAGGATGTGCCCAATAAAAGAATTGAATTCATAAGTGAATAAGTTAAATTGTATAGAGAGCAAGGTTAAGTATAACAAGAAAGATTAGGAATGGAAGTAAAAGTGGGGCAATTTTGGTGATATTTTATAATAAAGTGATAATGAGTAATGTATAGATTCATTTAACTCAATGTTACTTCAACATCATGATTTATTTTTGTATTTTTAAATTCTGTGTGCATTTAAATAAAGATCTAAAGTTATGTCAAATTTGTTTTTCTATCTGTGCTAGAAACTCTACAAACTCGGTATTTTGTATTATTTGTTAACATATTTAAGAGAAATGAAGTCACATTAAAAACTATTAAGTCCATTAAAAACTATTTAAGGATTTGTTTCCATTATAACTTCAGTGTATGTTAGGTATCCTATGTCCCATGGCCCACTTATCCATTTTTTTGTTTGTTTTTGCTTTTGTTTAGTTTTTTATTATTCAGTGACATATTTTAGAAAACGTTAATTTTCATATTTTATTTCTCATGCATACGAACAAACTGCATTGGAAAGTGTAAAAATGAAGTGTACAAATGTCTTTCAACAGAGCAATGAATGCCCTCTAGTGTTTCTTGCTAGAATATCAGTTTAAATAATAAAGATACATTGAATATGTAAATGATATTTTCATAACTATTTAAGAAGTAAACTCATGAACAATAAAATGTAAATGTGGGTAATGTTTTAAATATTACCAAAAAATAAAGTGTCAAGACATCTGGTTAAGTGTTATCCTACCTAAATAATAGGTGTTATTGTGACGGACACGCCAAGAGGATAGAAATCTGGGCTGTTCTGAATTTTTCAGAAATGGGGCAGCTGATACCCTGAAACACACCTTCTACCTTTTGATGCAACCTTCCTAGATGTCAATCTAAAGCAATTACAGGAGTCATTCCTCAAGCAGAATATACAGCAAATTAGTCCCCAAAGCCGCACTTGTGTCCGGTCCACGGGCACGCACATACAGATACGGAGCTTGTCTCTCTGGAAGAGAAAACACTGATCCACAGGCATCTTCTGCCTCTGGCCTCTGCTTGAGTCCCCCTGTTGGTAATGCCGTGGAGAAGCTAGGAAGTAGTGAAGGAACACAATTTACCTGGACACATGTCACATCTGCAATGTTCCTTTGTGCCTTGCCTTGACATTACACGGTGGCAATCATACCCAGAATAAAAAATGCCAAAGCCCACGTGGTCACGAACCAGCACCTGGTCTATGGAAGGCAGCGTTTGCTTCCAGCGACGAAAGAAGCAGGGGCATCAAAAGCAGGCTGTGGACATCCAAGTTTCTCGCACCTGAACAGATTACTGCGTACCATCTCAGTAACTAAGAAGTTGAATATAATTACCACGAAACCCATAAAAGCCTTGGGAAATACTCGAGTTGAATACATCACTTAGTGGATTTTTGTGGGGGGGTTTTTACACAGTACTCTTTCACCTTCTTTTGAGGGCAGCTCCCTTCTTCCGGTGCATGAAATCGGCATTTCCTGGGGGGCGTTTACAACCTTCTCAGGAGCGAGAGGTGAGCACAGAACGCAACCTTGGCCAGACTTTAATTTGAGGAATAGGTATCTCGGACAGAGGGAGGAGGATGAAAGGTTGCTCCCCACCCCCCAGGGCTGCTTCTTCCTGCACGTCCATGGCCTAGGTATTCAACTTTTCCTTGGAATCTGTGTGAGATCCCAGTATCTTACTATTTTCTCTTTTTGCTGAAGGTAAGCAGAATAAGGATGCCACACTGAAGACTTCGTGATGATGTTACACTTACCGTACTTACAGTGCATAAAGCAAGAAGAATAAAGTTAAAGGGTGTAATTATGCTGTGTTTTAATTATAAATGAATAATTTATGGGTATTTTGTTATAGACTAACATTGTCAGCTACAATGTAAAACAGAAATTGTGAAGTTATATTTTAATGTACTTTCATAACAAGCTCCAAGAGAGTATAATAAAAAAAATTTCAGAGCAAAAATATTTTATTGCTATTGATTACAAAAGAATAAAATTTTCTTCTTTAACTCTTTGTCAGGTAGATATAAATAGGTCTCTTTTCTGCCACCACCAGACAAAATCAAAGGGAGAGAATTATTTCTCTATCTCATCCAGCTCCTTCTGTTTAAATTGATATTCACTTTTGTTTTCTACTTTTACTCTTTCATAGGATAATTAAATGATAAAAATCTTTATCTTTCTTATTAAATAATTCATATAATTCATGTAAAGGAAGCAGAGTAAAATAAGGTCAATTTTGTTTATTTAAATGGTTTCAGAACATTTTTATTTAAGAAATCTCTTAGCATGGACTATGAAATCCATCACCCCATATAAGGTCAGAACACCTATTTGCCTACTTTAGCAGATAATTTCCTTACAAATACAATTAAACAATGATAATGTAACCTAATATACTATGTGTTTTAGCTCACCCAGTGTTTCCATATGAATTATTTCATCTAAACCTAATGACTGTGTGAAAGAGTCAAAGATTTGTAGCCCCACCTGACAAGTAAGGAAACTGAGGCTGAAAGAGGGTTATCGTGTAGTAAAGCCAACTCTACTACAGATGTTCCGTCTTCCAGGCCACATTCTTCCCACTACGCCACCGCACACACACAACAGTGTGCAGTTTTATTCGCCTAGAGCTGTATTACTTGTTGGAGTCGGCATCAGCGAAACGGACGTAAACCAAGAACGTGCCAGGACACAAAACCCCCGGGCACTTTGCAGAAGCTATAAATGACTGCTGCTCACTGCCTCTCTATCAGGAACTGCCAAGCGTCTCTCACTCCTGAGTATGGATTATTCTCTAGAACTTTCCAGTAACATATGTCCCTTTTCAGTGATAAAGTCAAACGAATCTTCACCTGCATTTAAATCACCAGGATTTAATACTGAAACGTAATATGGAGTGTAATGTATTGTGTGTATCCAACAAGGGCACTAAGGCCCCTCCCTCTGTGCATTTTTTTTAACCCATGAAGGTATTTTTTAGAAGAGGTGTTGGATTTGTCTTGATTCATACCACTCTTTCCTAAATACCCTACTGACCGCTGTGAACAAGATGCTTAGCTGGCTTAGGGGCCCCGTCGGCCACGGAGCATCACAGAACCAAGAGGCCTCACAAGACACACGCCCGTTTCTACACATGCACTATCAACCAAGCTAGGAGAGACCCGGACCTGAGTTTAATATCTCGAAACCTAATTTAATCTGTAAGAACCATATATTAGACAACCCAGATATCACAAAATGAGACACATGTCTCCACTTCCACATTTTTCCTGAAAAGCCCAGAATGGGTATTGCGTTAGTCTGGGATCTCTCAGAAGCGGGTACCAAGGCAGGGTTTCATGAGAGGAAAATGAATGCCTAAGTTAAAAAATAAAGGGGGAGGGGTGGGAAAGGCTGGCAGAGCTGTCAGACTGCATGCAAACCTAATTCGAGAGACCGAGAGATGGTTTAGTGGATGCATTCAAGACTGATACACAGTCAAGAATTGGTTTGGAAAACCATGGGAAGTCCTGGAGCCAAAGCGGGCTAACAAAGGAGTCCCACCTGTCTCCTAGGTCCTGTCCTGCCTCAACTCAATGCACTGGAGGCAGCAGCCAATGGGAGGTGTGGCCTGTGTGCAAACCAAGGGGTGGGAGGGTTGTAAAACACAGCAGCTGGGGCCATGGGTCTGTGAGGAGCCTTCTTACTGCTGCGCTGCAGAGAGAAACTTTTCTAAAACCCTTAACATATGAAAGGGAAGGCCTGTTTTTATCAGAAATGTATGAGTTCATAAAAGAATGAATTTCACATTATTTGGGGACAATATTAATAGTACTATTATAAATAAAATAGAACACTGACAAAAGCATCCTGAATTACAATTTTTGGAAAAGGAACAAGTAACTCATTAGAGAAAAGTTATTCAGTAGTTTTGTTTAAACACCAGGGGGAGCTCTTTTGCTTTTTAAAACTGTGAACGAGAATTTTTTTTCATAAATTTAATACAGGATTAGGTTAATTATTTCATAGCTTTTAAGTCATCTTTTAAAATCAGTTGAGTGCTCTCACACCATATTTGTCACCACTGTAAGCCTGATTTTTTTCCAAATACCACGGACTAGATTAAGCTGCAATATTAATAAAATAAAACCACCAAAACTAAAAATATTGTTAAATCTCTAAAATAAAATTGGAAATAATACCACCTTAAATGTGCGCATCCTTTCAAAGGAAAAAGAACCTAGTTTAAATCTCATTGTAAATTCTTATACAAATCAACAACTATGGAAAATGCTCCCCCAACCTCCCCATTCGCTCACTCACATGCATTCTTTTTTAATCAAAATACCATCTCTATAAGAAAGATATTGCTATCTAACAAGTTTTAAGTTATTAAGATAAAGTACAATATTCTTAACAACTTTTCAACGCTAATTCTCAAAAGAGGCTAAAGAATTAATTTTATAATGTAGACGTGTTTTTTTACAAGTAAATTGTGATAGTTGGGAGGTATCATTGATTCTGTGCCTATGCCTGGGAATTCTTTCATTATCACTTCAGGGAGACAGATACAGATACAGATAAATGAATTTTTGTATCAAAAACCTCTTGTTTTCCAATGAAAGGGCTGACCTACCCTGAAAGGGACACACGGTCGGCCCTCCATGTCCTTGGGCTCTGCATCTGCATCTTCAGTTCCTCATCTGGGGATCCCACCCACTTTCAATTGGAAATAGCCAGGGAGAAGAAGAAAAAAAACAACTTCACGTTGTTGCTAACAGGTACCAAGTAGTCAGGTCTACAACGGTTGCTTTTGTCTTTACTGAACATGTACAGATTTTTATTTATGGTCATTACTCACTAAACAGTACAGTATAACAACTACTTACATAACATTTCCATTATTATTAGGTGTTTTAAGTAACCTAGAGGTGAATTAAAGTATACAGGAGGATGTATGTAAGTTCTATACAAATAATACACCATTTACATAAGGGACTTGGGCATCCCCCATTTTGGTACGGAGGTGCATGTGCCTCAGAACTAATCTCCTGCAAATACCAAGAGACAGCTGCACTTAATGGACTGGTTTGTGTACCTATTTATTTTTTCATCCATTGAAAAAGTAGTTACAGAGAGCTTGCATGTGCTGAAAACAGAGGAATGTATAAGACGAACAGTGCCTGCCGTCTCGGAGCTTGAGAGATCAGAATGCATGCAATGAAGCAAGCAATTATAATAAAGGCCGTTGTGAGTAAGGAAATACAGAGAACTGTGGGTGGAAGCACACCGCCAAGAAACCTCATCAATGGCTGACGTCACCTAGGAGACAGAGAAGACCTTCCCAAACGGTGTTAAGCTGAGACTCCTCAGTAGGAGAGAATGAGGTGAGAAACAAAAGGCGGGGTGTTTCAGGTGAAGACACAGCTTTCAAAGGCCAGGGGGTGGTCACTTCATACATTATATAAATGTTTAATCATTGGGTTGTATACCTGAAACTAATATAATATAGTACGTCAATTGTAATTAAAAAATGAAAACTTTTTTTTTAAAGGCACTATAGTGTTTTGCTTTTACTTTTCCCTGAAGGTGCTTTTAATTGCTATATCTCCATTTCTAAGTATAAGTTAACCATGAGCTTCCTTAAGGTAAAAAAAACAACAAACTGAAGAGGACCCTGCAAAAAGAGGAACGCGTCTCTCAGAGAATGACCCCCTTGCAGCCTCCTTCTCCACCCACTATCAAATCATCTCTTCCTCATTTGGGGGACATAAGAAATCTTCATTATGATACATTTCATTTACAACCAGAATTTATTCACTTTCAAATTGTTGTTTATTACTGATATTTACATCATTCAATTGATGTTTTTTTCCATCTGTGAAAAGTGTTTGGTTATCTTCAGGTAAGATGGGTTGCAGTGTAATTTTTCCATCAAAATTCGCAGAAATATTTTCTTTCTTTAATTAATGACATGTTTTAAACTTAATGCTAGGGTTTTCAGGAATGAAATAATGTCATTAATAAAAAAAAAATAGGTATTCATCAAGGACAGAGTTGAAACCAAACATTTGAGACATGACAGTAAGTATAAAGAGGCTTCCACAAAAATTAGAAATTAGAACAGGGAAATAACCATTAAAACAGGATATTTTTAAAGTCATAAGAGATTACTTTGCAAATGAATGTGGAAACCTAGATGAACTGAATAATTTCCCAGGAAAATGCGATTACCAAATTGATCTCAGTAAAGGAAGAAAGTTTGAAAAGATCTATAGAAAAAAAGTAACATTAAAAGTTATTGAGGAACTACCCTACATGAAAGCACTAAGTGCAAATGATATCACTGCAGATTTGACTAAAAACATCAAAAATCAGATAATCCCAATGGCATATATATTGTTCTAGTGCATGGGAAAAGAAGCAAAACTTTTAAATCCTTTTCACAAAGTAGGTATAACACTGATATCTACCCATGATAAAAACAGGACAAAAAAGTAACAGACCAATGTTACCTATGAATTTTAATGCAAAAATTCTAAATAAAATATTTGCCAACAGAATTCAAAACCACGTTAACAATAATACATAGTAATGGAATTAGATCTACTTAGTAATATAGGAATAATTCAATATTAGGAAATCCATTATTGTAATTTACTATAGTTATATAATAAAGACAAAAATTACGATTATCTCCATTAATACTAAAACAAAAAAACAAAAAAAGCCTTTAAGTCCTGGTCAATATGGCTCAGTTGGTTGGAGCATCATCATCCCATAGACCAAAAGGCTGCAGGTTTGATTCCCAGTCAGTGCATGTGCCTAGGTTGTGGGTTTGATCCCCGCTTGGGGCTCATATGAGAAGGCAACCAGTTGATGTTTTTCTTTCCCTCCCCTTTCTCCTCTTAAAGCAATGAAAAAAATGTCCTCAGGTAAGAATTTTTTTTTAATTCTTTACGTCTTTGAAAACATTTTATATCCACTCCTCATATTGGCTGCCATGGGCTTAACTGTGTAACCCCAAAATTCGTATGTTGAAGCTCTCCCTCCCAAGAGTATATTAGAAATATGACTTGAAAAGAAATAATTAGGTTAAAATGCATTATTAGGGTGGGCGCTAATCCTTGTAAGAAGAGTGTGTTCTTATAAGAAAAGATTAGGACACAGACACACAGACGGAAGGACACAATGGGACGGCACCGTGAGGTGGTAGCTGTCTGCAAGTCAAGAAAGGGGGCTTTAAAAAAATGAACCAGACTGCCAACACCTTGATCTCAGACTTCTAGCTCTCAGAATTGTTAGAAAATAAATTTCTGTTAAGCCACGCAGTCAGTGGTATTGTGTTATGAGAACCCTAACAAATTAACATAGTCCACATCACCCACCAAAATAAATACAGTATGATTTTATAAAACTCAGCCTTAAAGCCGGAACCTTATTGATTAAAGCAACGTTAAACGCATTCCCACAGAGACCAAGAACAAAGCCAGGATGCCCATGGTCTCCACTACTATTCAAGGTCGTATTGCAATTAAATAAGGCTATAGGATGGAAAAGAAGAAAGACAATTTCTATATGCAGCTGATATGATGGTACACCTACTGGCCCAGGAGAACCACGAATAAAGCTAACCCAGACAATAAAAGTGCTCAATAATATGGCAGGATATAAAATCGGCGTTCAAAAATCCGCAGCCTTTATATAGTCAAACAATAACCAGGAAAAAGAGCATCCTTGCTTTGCCCCAGATCTTTGTGGCAATGACTCTATTATTCCTCGAGTAAGTAAAATCATTCATTTACTTTCGGGGTGTGGAGATCAAGATGAGTGTAAAATTTGGCCAGTCTTTTTTAGCATTAATGGCTCAGTTGGTTAGAGCATAGATATGCCGAGGTGGACAGTTTGATCCCCAGTGAGGGCACATATAAAGATCAACCGATGAACATATAAAAAAGTGGAACCACAAGCTGACGTTTCTCTCCCTGTCTGTCTGTCTGTCTGTCTGTTTCTCCCTTCTTCTCTCTCTCGAAAATCAATTTTTTAAAAAAACTTACATAAGGAAAATTTTTAAACACTCCTACAGAACACAAAAACAGACCTGAACTAATAGGCAAACCTATTTTTCTATTGGGTGAGATTAATAAGATGAGTCTACATAATAAAGATATCAATCAATTCTCCCTAAGTAAATATACAAATGTAATGGCTACCAATAAAAATGCCGAGAGTTAGTTTTTGTGTTTGTTTTGTTTTGCTTTTAGTGCTAGGACATCTGATGCCAAAGCTCATACAGAAAAATGAACAGGGCAGAGTCCCGCACTGACCCGAGCAGCCGGCCACGTGCGGGCTGCGCAGCTCCAGGCTGGCCCTGGTGGATGCGCGCCACTGGCCAAGGCCACCATCCTGCTCACAAAGAGCCGGGGCGAGCATCCGAGGGAGCCGAGGTCGTGACCTGCTGCTGCCTGACTCTCTTGGGCTGGGCTCACTGTGATGCTGGAGAACGACACCCCAGCTCCTACCTGCTTGTGCACTGTGACTGATCTGACAACTTCAGTGCAGTGCCCGAGGCCAACCCAAGGCAGTGCCGGCGTCGCCCTCAGCCACGGCCAGGTGCCCAAGGCAGCCCAGGCCTTCCCCAGTGACGGGACACTGGACAGCCTCCAGGGGCACCCAGAGGGCCCCACTCACAGCCCAGGTCACAGTCCGCACAGGTTGGCCTTTGGGGCCCCTCATCCTTGCCCATCTGTGCCCCCCCACCAACATGCACTTTAAGAGGGAGACCCCCACCCCCAACAGAGGATGCTTGAACCAGAATCTCAGTATCCGCCCAGGGAGACTGAGGTAATGCCGTGCAACGAAAGGCCCTCAGGAGGGGCCGAGGATACCCAAGACCACACATCTGGGTACTTGGATAACGGCTCCATCTGGACACCGACGTGAGTGGGACTTCGGCCCTTAATGGGTTATGAGAACGCAGAGCTCCCACCAGCCTGGCTGTATCATGAGTCACACTGGCAGCTCTGCCCGACTTCCACTCCACAGGAGGTGTGCTCACTGTAGCCACCTGGCTTCAGTCAATGCCCATTGCTCCACCTGCAGCCCAGCCAGTGACCAGGACTTCCCACTGACGCTTGCTCTGTTCCCTTCTAGCCTATAAGCTCCCACTCTGTGTGTGACCTGCGTGTGACTACTGGCTTATGGTGCCATCTCCCCTAATAAACCTGGCACTGTGGACCGTCACAAGCCTGTCTGAGGGATTCCTTCCAGCGATGCTCCCTTGCTCAGGATACCTGCGCACTGCCCCTCACTTCCCCTGGGGCTTGCAGGGGTAGGGGTGTCATACCTGCATACCTGGAGAAACATCAAACCAAGAGCACTACCCGCCCCTTTGGGCTTCCTTTATATTTCCTCCTTTTACTCTGAGCTGTGAATATTTTTAACCCTGTATATACAGTCGGCTCTTCTGATGCACAGACTCTTTTCTCAGTGGGTGCCCCGCACTGCAGTGTTTCCAGACTCCAGCTCTCAGAAATCAAATAAAAATGTTTGGTTTTATAAAACAAAACAAAGCAAAACAAAAAAAACAGAGAGAAAAATAAACATGGAAAAATAAACTAGGAAACTCTGAAAAGTAAGAGCAACAAGGACAGCAGAAACTGAAATACCGTAGAAAGCCCTAGAACGGAAAGAGGACAAATAATGCCAGGGACAAATAGAACAGAGCAACAGACCAGAAATTCCAGAAATAGACACAAGCGCATACAGAAGTTACTTTCTCACTGTCACAAAGGTAGCATCTCAAATCACCAGGAAAGAATGAGATTTTAAATAAATGGTGGCCTGGATAGTCTTTTGGAAGAAGATAAAATTAGATCCGCACTTCTCACCATACACCAGAATAAACTTCAAGTGGACAAAAGATGAAACCAAATGTAAAAAGAAAAACAAAACCAGACAAGTAATAGAAAAATATAGGTAAATTCCTTTATAATCGGAGTGTGGGAAAAGCCTTCTAAAAAATGATTTGAAATTCAGGTGCAACAAAAAAAAAATGTTACGTTAATCTGCATAAAAAGGAAAAGCCTTTGCATGAAGAAAAAAAGATACCATAAGCACAGTTAGAGGATAAATGAAAGGAAATATTTGAACAGATATCACAGATAAAGAGCTGATCTACCTAATATGTAAAAGAAAAACATCGTACAAGCTAAAGGGGGACAGTCCCCATAATGGGGACCATGCCCATAATGGAGCAGCAGAGACTAGATTACTCTTCCATCTCAAACAACTGAAAAACCAGACAAAACACATGAAAGAATGGTTTTCAGACACTGGACCACAGGCAGCACAGGGCAGGAGTCCTGAGAGAAGCAAAACAAATGAAGTCATGTCTTTGATGGCTCCAGTTTACTGCCTAGTGGGAGTTTCCAGGCCACAGCAAAGGAAAGGGAACCCAAACAAAGCCAGGCTGTCTCCACTGAGCTGAGGAGACAGATGGAGGAGGTCAAGGTGGGGCTGACTACAAGAGAAGGGAAGAAAGCACGCAGAGGAGAGGGCAGCGCAGCTAGAAAACTGCAGACACTGAAGAGGATCCCTCTTTCTTTGTTTTCCATTGATTAATTTTTTAGAGAGAAAGACATCAATTTGTTGTCCCACTTATTTGTGCATTCATTGGTTGATTCTTATATGTGCCCTGACTGGGGATTGAACCTGAAACCTTGGTGTATCAGGATGATGCACTAGCCAACTGAGCATCCTGGCCAGGGAGGGCCAAGGGGGTTCCTCTTGAGTCTTCAGCTAAGCACTGATAAAAACGTGCATGTAAGGAAACCTCCAGAGGCCAGAGAAAGAACCATGGGGCCTGAGCAGATGAAACAATCTTCAGAACCTATGCTGCACTGGAAATAGCTTATGTCCCCACCAGCAGGGTGAAGAATCCTGGAACAGTATATAAATCCGCAATGACAGAGAGGAGGTAACGAGGGATGGGAGTGGGGGAGGAGAGAGAGGGATGGATTACAAAAGGCATGGGGAGACTTTGGGGAGTAATCAGTCTGGGCGCTAAACATAGACATATGTCAAAGCTCGACAAACTGTATATTTCAAATGTGTGTACTTCATTATATGCCAATTATACCTCGATAAAACCATAAGGGAAACAAGTTTTAAAAAATTAAGAAAGACAGAAAAGGGACCAAAACTCCAAGAGAAAAATGGGAAGACCTGAGCAGATGGTTTTTTTAAAAAAGATAAGTATCCTTAAATATATGAAAGGACACGTCATTTCACTTCTCGTAAAAGAAATGCAAAATACTGATGCTATTTCTTTTATCACTCATGTTGGCAAAAATTCAGGAGATTTGCAATACACACTCGAAGCTATGGAGAGACAGGCATTCTCAAATTTCCGGGTGGCAGCGCACAATGGCTCAATCCACTGGGTGGGGATTGTCAACATCTACTGAAACTGCGCATGTGTTGACTCTTTGTTCCAGTGTTCTTACTTCTAGGGATTTATCCTGAAGATATGCCTCCCCCCGCAAAAAACAAACAAACAAACAAAAACCAGAAACCAACAAACAAAACAGAAGTTTATTCAATGTGCCATTACAGGTGATAGCGAAGTATTGGCAATAATCTAAGTACCCATCCACAGGAACCTATTTGAGTAAACTACAGAACGTGCCCACCATTGAGTATTATGCAGCGCTAAGGCTGAATTTTAATATAAACAAATGAACCTAACTATATATTGCACTGATAACATAATCATAGAAAAAGAGAGTTAAAGTATCTTTAAAGTATGACAGTATCTGCTACTATATCATTAGTGTGACATACACTAAGGGAAAAAAACTGCTTAGAAGGTTTGGCTTTGGTAGTGGATTTGCCATAATAATTCTAATCTTAATTTATATGAATAGTAGGAGAGAGCAAAGGAGTGAACATATTGATATTTTCTCTCTGTGGGAGGAGAGGAATGTAAATATGGATTAAGGGAAGTAGAGGAAGAACACCATGATGTTGTTTTGACATCAGAGGCATTAGTATATTCACTCATGTATATATATGTATATATGATTTCCTAGTCTTTTCAACAGGGAGAACATAGAAGCAACACACTAGCGGCAGTTAACACACCTATTCCCCAGTGTCAAGAACTGTAAAGGGTCTGAGATTTTTATCCGATTTGCAACCTAATAAGCTCGCCTGGCATGGTTTCATGAATGCTAGCAGAACACAAGGAGCTCATGGGTCAGCAACAAAGGACTTTATTACTCTCAGTAATAGCAGTTGCCAGAGTATCAGCATTTGTGGCAGTTTCCCAGCTTGAATCCCACAGGGCAACGTGAAAGGGGCCAGGTGATGTCTGAACACACAATGGGTTGTAACAGGACCCTGCACAGAGGTAAAATCAGAATCTTGTAGAATGGGAAGGTTGTCTTAGGTTCGCCCCCAAAGGGGCACATTATCTTTGTTATACTGGACAGTAAGCAGACCTCTCCTTCGCTCTGGAGGGAAACAGTGTCTGTATCTTCTAAAGCTGTCCACTGTACCAACGTCCTGGACAAAACAGTTCAGAACGAGGGCAGCTGCTGCGTCACTCACAAGATGTACTGAAACATGAGAGAACCATGGAGAATTGTCTCCCAGTGCCCAGATCTTGGTGTCTAAATGCCGTACCCCACTTAAGAAAAACAAAAAAAAAGGAAGAAAGGAAAGGACTCCTTTGATAAGTAGCTGATTATAAATTTAGGGCAGAGAAAGTACAGGTGAGTTTGGAATATCTCATTGTGTCAGAAAGTAGGGGAATCCTGAAACACCGATGAAGGCGTTGAAAAGAACACAGGAACTAGAGCAATATGGGCATCAAAAGGAATTGTTGTGGAATGGATCATAGCACACCATATATTTAAAAATCCATGAGGCCATAGTAATCCTTTAAAAGGGTGGTAGAGGGAGCCTGTGTTTACGGAAGAATGAAGCCAGCTAATGAATGAAGCAGAGTGAAAGAATGAGAAACTGAGCACGGCTCATCAAGGGGTGTTCTTGCTTCGTAAACTTCCCCCTGCACACAGAGGGCAAAGAGAGACTGGAGAAAGAGACCGATCACTTCAGGCTGGTGGTGGCATGTTTAAGAAGCAAGGGAACTTACAAGGCTTGTCTTGGGCAGCTGCAAGATGACCTCTGCACGTGCAGGTCAGAACCTTTAGCACTTATATCAAAGCTTTAATAGGGTTCAGTCCCATCCTCAGTCAAGATGGTCTCAATACCACAAGACAGCCCTTTGGATAGAGGTGTCTTCTGCCTCGAGGAAGACAAGCGATCACACGCTCCACAGACAGCAGTGAAGGGGAGCCTCCCATTGCCCAGGTCGACCTGAGATCACATACCCTCATTGACCTGCTCCAACAATGCCAAAACTCTAGTTCAAAAAAAAAAGTTGTCGTAGAACACAACCTTCACACATCACTCCAAAGATTGTTTACTGATTACAAATGGAAAGGGTAACTTTCATAGTGAAGTGATCTGACAAGCTCCACCTTAACCAAGTGATTAAACTTGAGAGCGCCAATGAAGAGGCAAACTGACACTACATGCCTCTGGCTGCCATGCGCTGAAAGCAATATCATCTACGCAGTGGTCACATCCAAATGTTTAATCTGAGCCCAGGCATAGGAGATGACAGGTAAATCCAGATTGTGAGCCATTCTTCAAAACAACTGGCTTGGATGCTTCATACATGTCAAGACCAAGGTGGGTTAAAAATAAATCCACCTTGTTCAAGATAAAAGATTGAAGGGATATGACAACAAATAATTGTTGATTGGATTCTGTTTTATTTTACAAAGCTATTAAGATACTACTGAACAATCTGGAAATATGAAGCCATTTGTAATCATTTATTAGATAATACTGGTGTATCAGTAATATTGTGATAAAGGGAGAAAATGTCTTTTTTTTTTTTTTTTTTGGAAATCCATGCTAAGCAACATGGTATCTGCAACTTATTTGGAAAAACGGAGTCCAAATGTGGAAAAACACTAATTAATGAATAGTAGGTGAAGGACATATGGGTGTAAATTGTACTGCTCTTCCAACTTTTCTGTAGGGTTGCAATTTTTCGAAATAAAAAAATCAAGAAACAATGAATCACATTCCCTGGCCATCTTCCCAAACTGCAGTCCTAGTCCCTTAAACACTTTCAACCCACCCATCTTCAGGATCATTCAAAGAGCCTTTTTGGAATTAGTTGCTGGTTTTCTTCTAATTTCAATAGAGTATCATCCAAAACTGTGCACGGAACTCTCTTAGAAGATCCTCTCTTTGACCTAGAATTGATAATAGCCTTTATTTCATATCCAATGTCATCATTTTTTTAAATTTTGAATTTCTAGACTGCACACACTGAGAATATATCTTAATTGGCTGCCCAGTCCCTAACCTGGCTCATACGTGGTCATATAAATAGACATAATCTGGATAAATTTCCCATGTATTTGCTATCACTGAAATGTAATGTGCCTTTTTTGGTCTCTTTACATAGCTATCAAAATGTTCCTATACTTTATTCCATCGTCATTAGAATTTCCAAAATAGCTTAGCAACAAGTGACACCTTCAAGTGCACAAAGGTCTGTACCCATGCCTGTTTTCCATCATTTATAAACTGGCAAGCCAGTCCAGCCTTGGCTTTGTTTTGGGGGGCCCCTACTGTTCACAGTTCCCCTCCCAGAGTCTGCTTGTTTTATGTCTCTAATGCTATCCTTTATGCCTTGTAAATTGTCTACCCGTTTCACCTGACCCCATTGTCGCACTGGGAAATTTCATGAAAGGCTTTTTGAATATAACAAATTATATATTGTTTCTGTGTCCTCATTCTTCTCTGTCCCCACAACATAAACATGAGCCAGATGTGATAACCCCCAACTTTCTGTGCAACCATTACTTTATTTCCTTTTAGGTTTTTCTTCTTAGGTTTCATCTCATCTCCTTAGTTCTCAGTTACATGGACACAACATCCTTATTTTTACCACTTCACCATGCCAATGCTTAGACGTGGGCCATGGCAGGCTAAAAGGTACTTGCCCAAAACAAAGGGGCTTTGTAGCACTTCTGTCTGTCCCCCCTTCCCACACAGGTTCTTATACATGCTTATGGCTAGCCTCGCTTTCCCCCTGTGTGGTGCCCTCAAAGGTCCAGTGGAGGGGGTGGTACAGGCTGCAGCTCACACAGACACACAGAAGAGTGTGTTCAAAATGCATCCCTGTATTCTGAGACCGAGGCATATCTTCCAGCTCAAGAAGGTAGGGGTGTCATTAGTGTCTCCATGCCACTCATCTGACCCCCAGTTCCTGGAGAGGGGTACCTACCAGGCTCTAGAGAGAGGACTAGGTGGGAGAGAGATCCCTTCACACTTACTGTGTTCTAAAGATTTGCACACAGAAAGGATTTGGATCTAGGCACATCAATTGGATCGTCCACACATTTATTAAAATGTTTAGGATGAAAACCAAACCTAAATGTGCACTCAGTGGTCTGGGAAGTGGTAAGTGTACAGTCACAGGACATCGGTGGCGGAGACATAGATGTTCCTGCTCTGCTCCAGTGGGACGGCAGGGGGGACAGGCTGAGGCAGGGCAGAGCCCAGCTGGTCAGAGCTGACGGCAATTCCTAAGGAAGCGGCCAGGGCCCCTGGCCCTGTGGGAGGCTGAGCTTCAAACAAGAAGCTTCCATTCGATAGGAAGATGAATCTGGAGCCAAGTGAAAGAGGGTTTTTTAAATCATGTCTAAATGATAGCGCCATGATATGCATTTAAGAGTAATCATTAAATATTTGTCAAATAAATGAGGGAAAGTCAGAGATGCTACATTGTTATAACCTTGTCATTATGCCCCCCCCCCAATGTTTGGAAGAGCACAGATCATTAGCAGAAGGAACACAATCATGACCACAGATCCCAGAGGGCCCCCG